>JBAMJV010003472.1:0-162500 GCA_037951105.1 Echinarachnius parma
AATCAGCAGACAAAATCCCCAAAACGAACAACATCATGGGTTGCTATTCTTTTCATTAGAAAAGTGTCGGGAATTTGAATTCAAGCCATGTTTAACTACACAATGTCAACATACCAAGTCATGTTGGCATAATGATAATTTTACTGATCGGGCTTCTCTTCCATGGTTGGGACATAATTATAGTCATGCAATACAACTTGTCATGTCATATGATGTGCTATAAAAGGACACATCAGATCAGTGTATACAGGCTAGTATAGGCCTACTACTCGGTTCACAAAAATCCGGATTCTTCATTCGTTAGCATTTTAGTATTGTCGCGTAACTCACATGACTAAATTGCATCGCTGTACAATCCACAGGTAAAGCATTTATTATCTTTTTACTTTTCATTTATTAACATTTATTAATGTTTCTGCACCTCTTTTTCCTTTATATACCTAACTGTATATCTCCCTGTAGACTGCTGAGCATCTAAGGTCTAATTGTTTCGTTCTGCTGTGTTTTACATTAGTTGCATGCTTTACGTTTGATTCAATATAATTGTTTTGTATATTAAAGGTTCTATGACATCGAAATCACTTTTAAATAATTTTTTAGCGTATTAGGTATATTTGTTCACGTGGATTCTGATTATAACAATCAATTCTATATGGAAAAGTCATTAAAACAAGAAATCAGCTTGAAAATTCACATTGGGAACGCCCACCAAAAATGTATCCAGAGTGGAATTCTGCTTATGATCTCATCTGTCAATCACAACTAGTTCAGGCCTGACTCAGTTAGTTATAAGATGAACAATGCACCTATACCCAAAATGAGTGCCTGCTCACAATAGTATCACATGATTGAATACACTACCAACTAACACACTTTCAATTCCAATAGCAGTTGCTATGTGAGAAAAAGCCCAACCACCATTAGGACAATGAATTAGGCACTGAAAAGCTATTGTATGTAAGCATGCAGGGCATGCTATTGTGGGCATATTCTTTTTTCCCCTTTGTCATCTTATGTAACCAGTGATTGATATGATGTCAATAGTTTACCAATGCTTTTCTTGTCCGTATGATGGTTGAGGTTTTCAGACATAGCAACTGCCATTGAAATTGAAAGTGTGTGAGTTGGTAAACATGTATTGTGTGTATTCAAAGATGTGATACTATTGCGAGCATGATTGATATATGAGGTCACAAGCAGAATTTGACTCTGGAGAGTTTTTTTTAAGAGGTGGGGCTTAGCAAGATTAATAATTTCAAAAATTGGCGAGCATGATTGATATGAGGTCACAAGTAGAATTTGACTCTGGAGAGTTTGTTTAAAGGAGGGGTGCAATCCCGGCTTTGATTCAGGTTTATAGCTTTAAATATGTGCCTTTATTGATATACCACACTCTTTTTTTCAAAGAAATCCTTAAGTTGGGAAAAAAAGGTAAATTTCATGCAACTTTTTTGCTTTATTACGCATCGGCGTTCCATGCTCCTAAAAAAAGTCATTTATTAGCAGAGCGGAAATGTGCGCACGTGTCACCCGATTCATGACATCACTTGCAGACCGCAACGCGGAGGAATGTGCATTGTTTACATGCAGAGCCTATGACTTGCTTGTAAAACAAACTCGTTTTTGCTTGTAAATTGAGGTTTTACTGAAAATGCTTAAGAATTGCTAAGAAATGAATTGTAGCAGGATGCAGCTACACATCTGAGTGTATATCGTCCCATGATATAAACCTGAACAAATGTTTGGCAAATATTGAAACAAATGGAAATAATATCCTCTGTGTCAACGTGAGTATTGTACTCAGCGTGTACGTCTATGACCGAGCTAAACTTGCGATTGCTGCCGGTGACGTCACAAAGATGACGTCATTTTTTGTTCGCCCGGGACTCAGTTTTTTTACGGGGGTTCCGAAAGAGAATTTACAAGTTGATTTTTTTATTTTACCGGGTTTTCCCCACCGAGGAAAATATGTTTGTATTAGTAATCTTCATGAAAATCTACCTTAGATACAGTAAAACCCAATTTTGAGGCAGTTTTCTTGTCACCATACCTTTAAGAGGTGGGGCTTAGCACGATTAATAATTTCAAAAATGTTTAAAACTTTACAAAACATATATAGGTAAAACAGTTGAAAATATTTGATGTATGCACTAATACAGATAAGAAGAAGTCAAAATGTATTTGCATTACATGGGACCTTTAAGCACTTTAATTAAAGGGATATTTCAGTTTCGGTTTAGAGGGCGCTACAAGAAATGTTATCAAAATCGGTTCAGAACATCTGAAATATCCAAAGGTATATCCGTTCGGAATAAATGTTAAGGACCAACTTTTATTCAATACTTTGACAAAATATTTAAAAATCACACACATTTTTAAAAGAATAACAAAATGGTTTAAAATTTGTTTTTGATGATCTCCCTATTGAATAATCATTGTCCCATACACATAGTCATCATTTTTTTTTAAGGGATAGTACAGTTCTGGCCAAACTGATTTTGGTAACTATAACTTGTAAGTTATCATAAAAATATGATAGTTACAATAATTCAATAATGTCGGTAAAAACATAGAAACAGCTAAGTTGCAGGGGCATTTTTCATTAAAAGACAGCCCTTAACAGACAAGAGGGTGCCCCTCCAGGACACCCGAAAGTTTCCGACCCTCTTTGCATAAAAGTTGTGAATGTGATGTTTGATTACAATAATTAGAGATCTTCAAAAACAAGCCACTTCGTGTATTTTCAAGAATGTGTAGGTTTATGAATTATTTCATAAATTTTGTTGGGCCTCAACATTCATTCTGATCTAATACATTATGGATATTTTACTTTTTTCTGAACCGATTTTGATCAAGCACATTTTATTATGTCGCTAAAAGTATGTTTTTTTTTTTTTAAATGTTACTCTTAGTTTTTAATTTCCTTAGAAATCAATTATTTGTGAAGCGCCCTCTCAACCAAAACTGTATTATCCCTTTAAGTTAACCCAGTCTTATATGTTTACATAATGAATTATTGTGTCTATTTTGCGTGTTATTTTTTTTATCCGCCAAGGTATCAGAGAGTCTGTTGTTATCTCCTGCGGATAATAACATGATGGCGAGAAGCGTACTGAAAGTGAGATTTGCTGAGAGTTTTAGGGCGTGGCAACAATGGGCTATTGCTGTCTTTCCTCTGTGGAATCTCCGCAGCGTCAGCTCACTACTGGCCAAGCTGTACACAGGCCCAACCTTCTCGCAGATAATATTCTATCGCTCAATCCTGGTTGGCTGCTACATGTTCGCGTGGTGCTAGTGGAGGGGCGTCCGGCTACGTGATTGGCTAACCAAACTACCAATGAGAACACTCGGGTGGCTGTTCGTCCAATCGTTAGCCTCGTTCGTGGCATATGTTTTATTGAGAGCGGCGTACAGACACATACCAATAGGTACAAATCACTGGGCTAACATTATTATCCGTTAAGTTTATCTTTTGGTAATTATTGTTTTGAGGGTGGAATGGATTTCCGACACAACACATTCATATTATTCTTTGAACCTATGATGTATAAACTACATGAATTTTGATAACGTAAATCCGTAGGGACGATTCTATTTAATAAAAAAAAAAAATTATATGCACAATACATTGAGCGAGCATAATTATAACACTTATACCTTTTATTTTTTCCCTCCTTTCAAATTACCATGCATATAAAGGTGATGCCGCCGCCATATTTGGAGCCACACCGGTTTTCACTGGACTTATAGGCGTGGTCTTGATAGGGGAGGCGTGGCAACTGAAGCACGCCTATCTATCGCTTCTAGCCTGGAGTGGTATAGCTCTCATCTACAAACCTCAATTTCTCTTCAATATATTACCATTCGGTGACTCAGTAAACGCGAGAACAGATCACCATTCTCAATCAAACCAATCACAACAACCTCTATTGGGGCGGGGCTCTACTCGTGCCTATTCTGGCGTCACTTTCGTATATCATATCTCGGAAATTGGTGCATCTACCACCACAACTGATCGCTTTCATGAAAAATTCCGGATATGTGATATATTCGTTCCTCTTCATGGTCATCACCGGCTCGTTTTGGATACCGACCGTGACAGACAGCAAGTACTTAATCCCTGATGCGGTACTAGGTAAATAGGCGCACCCTTCAACAACTCCACATTATCTGACAAATAGAAAGCACATGACATTATGTTGATAAAAAAAAATTGTTAATGAAGACCACTAGTGCTTAGCATGGTCGAAATGATGGGGGCAACATATGTATTTCTATATGGTTAACAATTTATTACGCGTATTTAATTATGTTGCCAAATGGTTTGGGGGCATGTGCCCCCCCCCCCCCTCCCCCCCCCCCCCCCCCCCCCCCCCCCCCCCCCCCCCCCATAGCTACGATACTGTAGACATAATCCTAAAGAAACGCATACTCCTTAAGAATACCTTCAAGGATTCGTTTGGGCGTATATCGATACTGGAACTTTTTGGGATTTTCGATCAAATTTGTTAGGAAAATGATTGTATTTATCTGCTTATCGTCTTGCACGTTAACAAACGTTTTAATTGGGACCGGTCATAACAATCTTTAAAAAGAGAATCAGTCACGTCCTGTGCTTCGAAGTAGGCTACTTTTAATTATCTTTCATCACACTATCTACAATAATTCAGTTCAACGAGGTAAAATAATGTATTGTACCCTTTTCATTTGATGTGGCCATACAGGTATCATCACCCAGTCCTTGATTGGCATGGCCCTGCAGCGAGAGAAGGCGGCCCCGGTCACACTGGCGAGGACTCAAACATCCCTGGCGTCTTTATCTTGCAGTACGCCCCTCTACGGTACAGTGCCTGGCTGGTCCAGCCTGGTTGGGGCGGGGCTCATCATTCTAGCCACCGCTCTGCTAGCGATTCCGGACTTTCGGAACAAACAAATATGAAATCAATAGAAATAAAGAACGAATGAGATATCAATACTATTGAAGTAAAACACAACAACACATATATCAGCTAGGTGGTGTAGCTATGCTGAGGCGCGGGGAGAGGGGCACATGATAACAAAACATTAAAAATATACACATTATCATAAATAGAGTGTGCCCCCAATTGTTCGCGTGCCGACCAATCAGGCCGACCACGCTCACTGAGGTCAGTGACCACGCTTCGCAAATTACTGATCCTACTACTCTACTAATCTGAACCGAAAATGTGTGAATGTTACAGTGACATTAATTATGATCATTCAAATACAATTGCTATGTGTTTAAGATGGTGGAAGTTTTATCTAAAACTAATAAAAGATGACACAAATGACTTTATCGGTGTTTTTGGCATATGAACCACAGACTTGCTCCATGTGTGAATATTTAAATGTTTGGTTCGTTAATTTCCGGCCATAATGAATGGCGTCTCTCCCGAGATAGTCGTATGGTGATAAATGTATATATATGTGTGAGATTCGTGGTAGAGGAGGTACGCCATCAGCGTTCACTTGTTTACAATTCCCATAGATGAGATCATCGACTCCAACAAGGAGTTAGCATATCAATTCGCAAATCCGATTGGTTAAATTGAAATGTGTATATTATTCTTAGTCATACTTCTATGATATTTTCGGACTTGCAATTAATTGCAACTCTTTGTGGCACAGTGGCAACACCCCCTGGGCTTATTTGTGGAATAAAAATTTAAAAAAAAAAAAATTACTAACGAATAAACGAGTGATGATTAATCAAGGATGAATTATAATTCAGCATTTTTTTCCCATCATAATTTAGAAAGAAAAGGAGCTTTTGAATCAATGGTGTAAGACTCAACCCTCTTACTTGAATATATGCAAAATAACCAATCAAAATACCCCTTTTTCTTTACGAGAAATGGGGAAACATTGCTTATATTGCTTAAAGTCTGGACTCATTTATAATTGTAGGCATATGACAGAGTATAGTAACCACAGGCCGAACACTAGCACGCATGCCCCCCCCCCCCCCCCCCCACCTTCCCGCCTGATAATGTTCCAAGGGGCAAACAACACAGTGTGGTACCCCCCCCCCCCCCCCCCCCCCCCCCCCCCCCCCGTAAGTATTGCACCAACCCCCAGCATCAGTAAGAAAACGTTACGCTATATATCATAAATAATTACCTTTCATCGGCGCACATAATTATAACGTAACAACCTCAGTGGAATGGACAAGACTGGAAAGATACATTATTTTGTTTGACCACAATAAAACAAAGTGATATTCAATGCAACTCACATATACACTGACCATTATTTTGTCCCGTGACCCTCTTTCTCATCATCATAAGTTGGTATGTTACCTGCACAACTTTGTCTATATGACTGTGCAAAAAGTGGTGAATGGTTGATAAAATGTGCATTTTTGTGATCTGACACGTCCTCTGATGTCTGAGTATTGTGTGAAAATTTCAAGTTAAATGGACGTTATTATGGCCGAGCCAGTATATGCAAAAATGCAAAGTGATATTCACTATTAGTTGCACTGAATTTGTACCTAATAGTGGCTAGATACAAATCCGAACACTTCAAAAATCGAAAATACCTTTTTAACCAAAGGGACATTCGAAAACCTGTCCTATTATACTTATAATATTGTCAGTATACTAAATACAACAAGGAATGAGCGAGCCGCTAGACTTCCAAGTAAGTTTTGAGCCGCTTTGGACAATGTTACTAGATCCCTTCGAAAGCAAAAAGACTAAAAACATACAACATTATATATACCTTCTATTGTGAGTTTAATTTCTTTATAATCATGAGGTATTGTGTCACCACTTGTAGCAATTAAGGCATATATTATATTACCTGCTCAAACATGACTAAAAAACAAGAGGACTCAAAACAGACAACGTAACATTGTTGGTTTAATATGTATAAATATGATTTGTCACTCCATGGTGAGGATCAATAATCAATCGAATCAATTAAACGGGATAGTATACAGTTTGGGCTAAACAGACTGGGTCTGAGGTTGTTGCCATTTCAGTGTTGGGCTTAAAAATGAGAAACCAATTTGTCAAGCCGGGTTTGAATTTGGGAGATGTCTGAGTCGGAATGAATTAATCAATATGTAAATAATTGCAAAGTATATAAACGATCAGGTATATAATTATGAGGTACAATCGAAAATCATGAATGTGATGATCCGAATATAAGTATTTGTATCCCAACATTATGATAACGGGATTATGGGATAGCTCCAACAAAATGAGTTCACACTGGTGATTATTACCGCCTATTATACTCCTCTAGCTCAGGCTCGGCTCTAAGCTTTACTTTTCCTGGACCGTCTTCACTTGAATAACTGAGAATATTGCATTGTGAATATATTTTCCCTCCGTCTCAACTCAGCGTTTCTCAGTTCTTCATAAACTTATGATGATCATTATTTGGGCATAATCGTGTATACTGTATACACTAACATAACCTAACCCTAACCCTAAACCCTAACCCTAACCCTAACCCTAACCCTAATTTGGTGGCTATATAGGTCAGATTAGTGGCTATAGGTCAGATTTAGTGGCTATAGGTCAGATTTAGTGGCTAGATATAAGTTAGATTTATTGGCTACTTAAGGGGCCCAGTGGGGTATTATTTGCCATTTCCGCGCACTTTCACGGAATCATGAATATCTTTTAAACTATTGAAGCTACCCCCTACAAACCATATACTGCTGGAAGCTGAGAATGTGAGGAATCCAAAAAAATAAACAGTTAGACAATAGGACTTAAAATAAGAGCTCATAAAAGGCAAATATATTGAAAAAATTAAAAAAAATAAAAAAAATTACATGCCATCATTCAAATCGCATCTTCTAAAAATTGTAGGGGTATACATCTTTGTTAATGTAAACATAGAAACTACAGTGATAGACAAACAAACTAATGGTGGCTTTTTCTAATATTCATCCATCTTCCTAGTGAAATAAAAAATATTAAAAAAATCAGAAATGGGACACAATAACATAACATAATTTTTTTTTCTGTAGAGATACCTCAAAAAGCCACCATTATTCTCTTCATCTCAGAAAAATGAACAATCTCTCCAAATTTCATTGAATTTGAGTTAATACTTTTCAAGTTTTTAGAATTTTAGTCTAAAAAATCTGATTTTCGGCAAATGAGCTTGAAAGGTCATATACAATATTGATATTTGTTTGATAAAATAATGTGACATTAAACAATATAGGAACATAGCGGGATAAATAGTCGGTAGTTGGTTCAATGGAAGTTTTATAGGGTATGTTAATCACCTATAAACTGCCATGTTTATTTTCTGCATGACATTAGATGTTGCTGCTTCACTCTAAAAAAAGAGAAACCCTATTTGGATGGAATTTTTTTTTATATTGGACAATTTTATTTGGTCTATTTATGAAAAGTACAATTAAAAATCTCCAATCTAAGCCCGAAAATAATCACTTTTGGCCCCAAAAATGTACAGCATTGATAACGAAATCCTTAATTTGTCCTTTTAATAGCTACCCTCTACCCCACAATGTATGTATTTTCTTAAAGCTTAGAATCCATGGATCATTTTAAGATAAAAATCTCAATTTTGGTGAAAAAAAAAAATGAATACCCCACTGGGCCGCAGTGGTGGGGCCTAATACAAGATATTGCCATTATTTGTTTCTCTCTCTTGCTCTCTGCTTCTTTATACTTTTTTTTCTGAACGTCCTAAAGTTTTTGCATTATATTATAATACCTCTACCATTATTTCCCCTATTTTTATAACTGGTATTCACTTTGGTTTTATCCGCCGGGAAAGTATAATTATAGCGCCCACTTGGGTACTTGGCCGGATACCAGTACATGCAGTGCGGATCGTCGAACCTATTGCGTAAATGAAGCTAATATTCGTGTACGATATTCGTATACCGCGCACAATGTGTGTGTATACACTACGACGTGGTTGGTACCGGTACCAGTAATCATCACTGTTCACCGCTTGGAATATTATATCCAGATTTTCTTGCTAAACGGAGATTGAATCAAAATAATCGTGTACATCAGTCGAATTCGTGTTTGTTGGAATAACTGCGAGGAAGGGATCAAATCAAGAAAAATCGGGTAAATATTTGAATCTACTGTGTTTTTAGACTGACTGGCTCGCTTTATAACGGTCGCGAAGGCGTGCCGTTGTTGGGTAGCTTTGTAGTGGTAAGACTAAGAGCGCCAAGTTAAGCGGGGTGCTTTCCGCCAGGAGCCTCGCGCTGCCTCGCCGCTGTAGCTAGCTGGTATATGGTAGTGCAGTGGTAGGCCGCAGATTAGGCAATGCCAAAATGGAACCAGTCACAATCATAATGCTGTGCAATGATAACATTTCAATATTGCTGGTACCTTATTGTTAATGCTGGTTGTTGTACTTGTATGATGGTAAATTTAGATGTAAAACTAAAAGGAACTGGAAGATGAAGCTTGATTGAATTTGGAAGACTGGATGTTGTGAAGACTCAATTGTGAATAAATATGAATGAATAAAGAACAAGTAAATATTTTATATGATTCAATGAACTACTAATTAATTTACAACATAATGTAGTAACTTGTGCTGAGTTGTGCACTGTTTTTTTTTATAAACTAATATAGTTTCACTGTTTTAGTTTGGAATATGACGTGAATGTTGGACATAATGTTTCTTAGATCGACAAATCTATCGCTTTCATGGCCTTTTTGACATTATTATTGTTATTTTCACTGTCGGCATTCTAGCGATAGACGCGACCGATACGCGGTGCCTTAAGAGGCAAGAACACCGTAGCTCTACAGTAAAAGTTACTTACGGAAAATCATTTTTTTTTGCACATAAAACACAACATATTTAGTATTTTGAGCGACATTTGTAGCCCTATCAATACATTTAGGGCTGTTATAATACTTTAACTCACCGATCTCGTGTGTCACTATACATGTCATTCTATAATTACGGCGAATTGTGAGATTTTCCACAATTTTCCATCACTCTTCGTCGGTCTTTCGCCGTTCAAACTGCCGTTATCGTACACAGATGCAATAATTACGGTATCGCTAGCGTGCACACAAAAAAAAAAAAAAAAAAAAACGACGCAAAATTTAAATGAGTTATTTGACTTGACAAACTGTTACCGCTACCGAATAATTATTGGAATCACTGGCCCACAATTATTTGCTAAAAATGTAGCGGTAACAGTTTGTCAAGTCAAATAACTCATTTTAATTTTGCGTCGTTTTTTTTTTTTTTTTTTTTGTGTGCACGCTAGCGATACCGTAATTATTGCATCTGTGTACGATAACGGCAGTTTGAACGGCGAAAGACCGACGAAGAGTGATGGAAAATTGTGGAAAATCTCACAATTCGCCGTAATTATAGAATGACATGTATAGTGACACACGAGATCGGTGAGTTAAAGTATTATAACAGCCCTAAATGTATTGATAGGGCTACAAATGTCGCTCAAAATACTAAATATGTTGTGTTTTATGTGCAAAAAAAAATGATTTTCCGTAAGTAACTTTTACTGTAGAGCTACGGTGTTCTTGCCTCTTAAGGCACCGCGTATCGGTCGCGTCTATCGCTAGAATGCCGACAGTGAAAATAACAATAATAATGTCAAAAAGGCCATGAAAGCGATAGATTTGTCGATCTAAATGTTTCTGTGCATGTGGCATGTGGAAGAAAAACAAATTATGCACACATGACACGTATGTGAAATTTCGTTTTCATTGCCTGGAACTCTCATGAGCCTGGGCTAAATCACGTTTTTTAAAACATTTTTTATTTCCCTGACCCTTGCAAATACGGCAATTCTTGCGATCTTGTTGGTATTGAATGAACAGTATTATCAAAATTATGTTTTTTCTTTTCTATGAAACATAATTATTAGATGTCTTTTCTTTTCTTTCCAGATTGCATACCAGATTGCCTGGGAAATAACGGCCAGTGGATTGTTAATTCGTCCAATGTCAGTGCTAAGGAGCTCATGACAGTGACTATATTGCAGACTTTCTAGGAAGTGGTTTGCGCGTGCAGCAAGTGTTTTGTGGAACATGGAAGGATTAAAGGCAAACATAATGAACATCATCAACTTGGCGTTGTTAACCGTCTTGTTACTGAGAACATACTCTGTAGATGGTTATGTTATGACAAGATTGGTTCCGCAGAAGAGCACATTAGTGACAGGTGAGTTGGTTACCAGAACTAATCTGTACAAAACTACAAATTGGCAACGTGAAATAGAGTTAATAATTCAGACAAAGAAAGACATAGTGAATAGTGACCTCTATAGACAGGTTACATATCATTGCCTTTCCCTGCAGGTAAATATTGGCTGCTTTAGACAGGTTAGACCGTACAGATAACCAATAGATCTTCCGGTCGAGTTGATTTTTCGCTGCATAGCTTTAATGGAGTAACCAGATTATCTAATTGAACATTGTATTTTGCTCATTTAGAATGTGTAGCTTAAATAAACGAGTTTTAAAAGAATTCTTTTGATCTTGAATGAATAATATAAAAAGCTGAATAAGTTGTGGAAAAATCAAACAATTTGTTTAAGACTACAACTCACTTGACTGCAACGGAAGCACATATGTCCGTCTCTTTGACTTTGTTTTGTTTTTTAAAGCAGTTGCGGGTTACCAGCATGGGCATAGGGACTTACGTTTCCTATTCATCAGGGGGGATGAATGGGTATCAATGACAGATCTATTCTACGCCCATGGTTACCAGTATTGCTGGGAGGGAGAATTAGATAGATTGAAATTTGAATTCCTTTCGGGCTTCTATCTATTTTGACAATTATTTTGCCCTACAAAATTTTACAAACTGATCAATATAAAATTGTAAATAGTATTTTGGAGTTTCAAGTTTTAAAATTCTACTTCACATTTTAATATCAATCATAAATGTGTCCAAAAAGTAGACCCTACATCCGTTGAGAAGACCTAAATTGCCATAGCCAAAAAGGATTTTAAAACATTCACGTAATGTTTGTCATTATCTGTAGAGCTCTGCTAAATTGAACCTTGGTAGACTGGCATGCATTTGATTGGTTGGCAGTCCACCACCACCACCACCCCCCCCCCCCCCCCCCCCCCCCTACTGGTCAATGTATTAATTACCTGTGTACATAATTAAGTGTCTGGCTAATGTATCTGACTATCTGCACCAAGGACAGTGCCTTTGTGATCAATGCCCCAACAGACATGTGTGGGTGGGTACCCCTAGCTGTCCCTGATAGATCATTCACCCTCCATCATTAGATGCGACACCCTTGGAACTAGGTCACTCTCATCGGTTATCTTTGTTGTGTACATGGGAGCAAGGTTAATGGAGTAGAGCATCAAGCATCAGGCATCAGCATACCTCCTCACTCATCTTCAGCGGGGAAAAATAATACATGGAGCTTCAGGGTCGCTTTAGATTCCAGAAAGAATTACTATACGAGCCCCTGAATAATCATACACATGCACCAAAAAAGCCCCAGTATATATCCTTTCTGCTATGAACAAATTATTTATATATTTTTTTGTGAGCTGGTAAAAACAAGATTATTAACTCCTTGAGTGCCAAACTCGCATTTTTGTGAGTTACAATACACACAAATGCAATATAGAGCAATCAAATCCCTGGCACTCCAAGTGTTAAAGGGGAAGGAAATGCTGGAATTTTGGATTTGTTACTGAGTGATAAGTGGAGAATTCCTGTCACTTCTAGTTGTATATTTCCTCAACATTGGGTATCACTAATAATGGAAATAATTGTAATGTTTTTAAAACCACTCTTAACTGTTTTGACTGAGCTCTGGAGGTTGCCATGTGTTCGAACAGTTCCGTATGAAACGTCATCTGAGCGCGCACTAACAAAACCGGGTAACGTAACCACTGACATAGCAGCAGAATCAACAACTGGTTACATATCCCGCTTTTGTTAGTACACGCTCAGATGACGTTTTGTACAGAACCAATGCAGGAATTAATTTTGTATTTTTAGGGGGCTACTTTTTCAATCTGATGGATAATATCACAAAATATTTAACATAGAACCCTATGGTAAGTAGGGGCTACCTACTGATTTCAGGGGGCTATTTTGAAAATTAGGGGCCAAAATCGCCCTCAGCCCCCGTTTATTTCCTACCCTGTAATATGGAATATTTGGAAACATGGCAGCCTCCAATGCTCAGTTAAAACGGTTGATAGTGGTTTAAAAAACATTGATTATTTGCATTATAATCATACCCCAGAGGAAATATATATTTTTATACGACTTGAAGTGAAAGGAATTCTGCACTTGAATAACAACAAGCGGAAGTTCCAGCGTTTCCTTCCCCTGTAACATTCTGTTGGCTCAAAACCTAAATCTGGTAGCCCCAAACAAAGAAAACTGTACAAATTGTTGGTTGCCCATTTGGGCCATTGGAATTTAGCCATGTACATGTAATGAAACTTGGTAGCCTGAACTGAAGCTAGTGGCCCCAGTCCTGCAGGCCTACATTAGTTTTGAGCGTTGCTTTCTGTTTGAAAACTTGTACAACATATCTTGTGAATAAAATATGTTTGAAAGAATTAGATAACAAACTCTTGTATAAAGGTCACAAAAAAAGGTCCATAAACTCAATACATAGTAAGGAAGTGTGTAGATTGGGTAAGTGGCTTCCCAACATGCGTCTGAATGGAATAAGTGGTCACTACAATGGGGAGGATAAGAGGTTCACTTGGTGAGCAGACACAAAAGGGAACAATGTGGGACTGAACACAGAAATGGGTCTGCCTATTCATGCCATTGTTCTGTGCTGGTTAAGGCCCAGCCCAGTGAATGAATGGCCAGTCCTAAAGTGGATACCATATATTGTAAGGAGTTTATTTCTACAAACTTATTTAACTTAACCTATTCCCTACGAGATTGTGCAATTCCCATACACTTAATACAGGGCCCACCAGGTTACTGTACATAGGCAATGGGTTAAGAAAGATCAGCATAGAAACAACCATTTCACATTAATTCATGCCCAATTTCTGATGTGTACTCATACTTGTTATCTTGAAGTTTTTTTTGTTGTTGTCATAACTGTATTTTCTTGAACAGTACAATGTAATTTTTCTTTTTGAAAATTGATGTACAAATATGAGCAGCCTTTGTGCTGTTTTAATCAAATTGGGCTCAATTGGGCACTTGAACAATTCAATTCATATCCATACGATTGTTCTAGTACAATGTCGAATTACGTAGTGCTCATTACACATTTTAATGAGAAAGCCAACCAAAGTCCAGCATTTTATCTCAGTCTATTATTTGAACAAGGTATGTGTCATGTGTTCTGCATACATTACGTGTTAGCTTTTCTCCAGTTAGCAAACATGACAATTACAAGCTTTGTAGAGTGTGTACTGTATGTGTTCAATGTGATTTCCATTGTACGTTGAACATTACGAGATAATAGAGAACTTAGCACACAGTGTGGTATAAATGTCAGTAAATGATGTAGTGCAGTCGACTCTGAAACACTATATATAACAAACTCTTTTTCTGTTAATGAAACATCTTCAATCTTCATATATTTATATTGTATTTTATTTTTCAAAGAAAATTGAGATACAGTATGTATACAGTAAAATTTACTTTGATCACAACTGCACAAGTATTTCATATCACAGAGTTGGTTGTTTTACTAGATTGCAGTGCATCTGTGCCGCACACTTGTGGTGCAATAAATCCAGGATTTCCTCTTCCGTTTGTCCTCTCTGACTCTGGTGACCAAGGTTGCCCTTACAATTGAATTTACCCTAATCACCTCATTCACCTGTACATTGTAGTTTGTACATTTTGTCACAAGTGATAAAAAGAGTATGCGGTCAGCTTTTGATTTAATACATCAAGTATGACTTTGTGTTTTTTAATTAATATTAAGTGAACATTACCTACTTTCATGTTTCCTCTGTACACCTGGTAAATTTTTTACCGCCAACCAATGAGAAATGGCATCCATTAATTAGGATTTAAAAATACTCAAAATCATTGTCATTATCATGTTTGCAAATTATCTTTGAAACTTATGTGTTGACAAATTGAGTAAGTTTTGGTCAGATTTAAAGTATAATACCTAGATTCTGTGATTAAGTTAAAATCAGTTCTGATAAAATGACCAACAGGTGTATGAATATGATGAAGTATGAATTAATATAATTTGATCTCCTACCCCCTCCCCCCCCCCCCCCCCCATTCATTTTTTAAACAATTACCATGATTGAAAGAGACCTCCATACAATCACTTCAAGGTGTGTTGATTTACTGGTCAATCACACTTGACCTCTCTTGGCAGTCTGGTACCATGTCCAGTTTTCTCTTTACCATGGTCACATGTGATGTGTGTTTTTGGCCTACTCTACTGTAGTTAACCTGTTCAGGACTAGTCCTGGCAAATAGTTGGGCTGGGGTCTTTTATTTTCATTTTGTTTATCTTGGGGAATGCATGTTATAGCCAGAGCTCAAAATAAAAACAGGCCCACTGGCCTAAGGCCACTTTTTAGATTGAGTTTTGGGATAGTACATGTAGGTCACTATCATGGTGTTTTTTCTTCTTCCTATGTTTATAAATTCTGTTTCTTGGGGGCTACTTTTAATATTTGTTCTGCATTGAACTCAAATTGACTGGGCTCTTTTATTATTATTATTATTATTATTATTATTATTTTATTTATTTATTTTTTTTAAATTATTTTATTATTATTATTATTTATTTATTTATTTATTTATTTATTTTATTTTATTTTTATTTATTTATTTTTTTATTTTTTTTTTGGGGGGGGGCTCTTTTGGTCATTTCAGGGCAAATTCACCCTGAGCCCCCATGTATCCCCCCCCCCCCCCCCCCCCCCCCCGGCCTTGGGGTTTGGGGCCACTTGAATTTGAGATGGACTAGGCCACAAGGAACACAAAATGATCTAGCACTGTTGTGCCAAAAATCAATACCACTGAGGAGAACTTACTAGTTACTTGATCAATAATACTAGGAAGCTACAATTTCCTGATAATACATACTCATGTAATTGGTACCACATGTGTTTTGGTTTGCAGCAGGTTTTAGCTCTAGAGCTAGCTTGGTCCGGGATCTGGGCTTGGCCCTACTGACTGCCTCTCAATGCCGAGCCACACAGAGACCATTGCATTATAATGCACAGTTGTGCCCATGCTTGTTAGAGGGTTAATGGAGGAAGGGTCTCCGAGAGTAAATTGGGAAAAGTGAAAATGGCCTAGATAAGCTAGATTGACCTTCCTTGAAGCTTGAGGTGAAAGTAATTGTCTGTTTTGTAAGAGGCTCATATTCAAATTTGACATAAATGTTACATTTTTCTTTTGCACTGTTGATAAAGATCTACATGTAGCAAACACTATACAATATTCTCAGGGTTTAAAGATAAGTTGTGACTTTAATTTTTACAATGATGATTCAGAAAGTAAATATTAGTCCCTTTCATACTGAATTTGATGATTTGACTTTTGACATTTTCAATGCAATCTTGGGGAACGATAGTGACATTCGTCAAATCTGTCTTAGCAGCCACCTGTCCATAGTGGTCCCCGAAATGATCCCCTGTTGAGAAAACAATTTTATGAAACCTGTCAACAGAGGTCACCTGTCTAAAGTGACCATTCTTCCTATTTCCCTTCCATTAGGTGGTCACTATAAAAAGGTTTTACTGTACATGTACATGTATGAGATGATGCAATTGTAGTGCAGTTTTTGCACTGTAAGAAATATAATTCATCTTGATTTTAATAGTCTATAAATGATCTGTCTTGTTTATTTGTTAAAGTTTGATCTTAATTTAATATGAGACTGAAATAACTGAATCCTACATGTACCAAGTTGCTTGGTCTATTACAGGATACAATTTACAAGTTGGCAGGCAGTTAAACCGAGTTAACTGGGCTCTTTGATTCGGAAGCGTTGATTTACTGCACGCCAATTTCTAATCAAAGTTTTATGATGCAATTATTATTGCCAAATATTTGCCACCTCTCCTTTCCACCTCCTACAGGGTCACTTAAAATCTTAATACGCCTGATTACATACAGTCTATACCTGGTGAAGGTGTTCATTTTCTCTACAAAAACAGTGGTGTATGTAGCTAGAGGAAACTCAAAGAGAGGGGAGCGGAGCATGGAGAAAGCCAATTGATACAGTCAAACTTGTCTAAAATACAAAAACTACCTAAAAATATAAACTTCCTTCAAGGGAGTCAAAGAAAAGTGGTCTTTATTTTAGCAGGTCCTCACTAGAGCAGGTTTCTCAGTATTTATCATTTTAGGGGACTAGTGTAGGGTGAAGAAGAAGAAGGATGTTATTTAAAAAAAAAATAATAATAATAATTTCTCCCCAGACCCACAGGGGAAGGGGAAGAATTATTGTATCGGGGCTATTTTTCAAGCCTGCATTAAAATTGCACTAGAGGCCAAATTTGGTTTTGCTTTGAAATGTATGGGGGCTCTATTATGATTAAGGAGGGCTCTTTTTACCTTGGATGCATTTCGGGGGGAGGGGGGGGGGGGGGGGGGGGCGGCTAAAGCGCCCCTGAGGCCCCCATGTATTTTTTTCACTGCTTGAATATTTCATGGCTGAATTCCTGTCTACCTTTAGTAATGTACCTGGCTCATGGGATGGATACCACTGTTGGACTGGTTTAATTTAAATCACAGGGCACCCTGCCAAACCAATCCATTATGATTTGCACAAAAACGAACACCTCCATTATTATAACACCTCCAATTTATTGCTTGCTGGCACAAAAGGCTGGTACACTCCCAGGAATCGTGCGTCATGGGGATTCATCAAAGTACTTTGAAGGCCAAATCTTGATCATGTAACAAAAACTGTAGTGAGCCAGGTATTGTAGTATGAAAACACTAGATACAGTATACAATGCTGCAGGTCTATGTAACCAGGGAGATTTCATTTCTCTGATGTAACCAAGCTTTGCGGCTATGTTTCATGTTCTAGCAGGGCTACTTTTCAAGCTCGCCTGCATGAAAATAGCACTCTAAATTTTACTTTTGCATTAAACCTTAGATGACAATTTATGGAAGCTGATTCATGAATTTCAGGGGCAAAATCGTCCTGCCCCCCCCCCCCCCCTATGTTTTGTTTCAGTTGTCTAGTGGATATGTTTGTAAGCTAGTCTAATACTATGTATTTAGAGATAGTAGAGTAATGTTCAGGAAGAGAGGTGAAAGCATTAGCATATACAGCAGAACTGTGCTAAATACTCTGGACATTTCATAAAAGTTTACCATAATATAGCATAAGTTGGACAGTATTAAACAAGATGTACGTATACAGTACAAGTAAATGTAGAACACTACTTATTCAGTCAACACAATTCCACTCCCTCTTATTACGTGCGTGTACATTGGGTCACTTCATTACATCACGTAGGACATGGGAATTGGGACTATGCACTGTATGCATTGGTGATGCAGTGTAATTTAAAGTACACCAACAGTGTGTAGATGGAATTAAAGTTTACACAATGACGTGTTTACTCTCACCAAGGTGTGAGTAAATACTACACAATTGGGACAGGCCAACAGACCTTGATTGATGCGCCTTTTAGACCAACCTCATTTCATTTTCCATTGGTATTTAAGCACATGTATACGTACATGTACATCTAGCTGCTAGAATTCTAGTCAGTATTTCATGATGTCACACTGATTAAACTCTGTCTGAAAGCGGTACAAGTTGTAGAAACTGTATTTGGATGGACAGACTGGTTTGAAACCACAATGTACGTATGACCCTTGGTATGACACACAAGAAAAGACCAGATTGATCTGACTCAAAGGTGTTCAATCCAATGTGTTGTCTTATTATGACAACAATCACCACTACAAACAAAAAAAGCATCAATAAAATGGATCTAGTCATGTACACACTTCTAAAAGTATATACCGTAAATACCGGCGCAATCGCCGCATCCGCGTAAACGCCGCATGCCGACTTTGGGCATTGAAATTGAAAAAAAAAAAATGTGGGAGAAAAGTGCGCTAGGAAAACTGGCGACAAAAAAAAGCGGGAATAACGGCGGGAAACCAGAAAATCGTAACTTTGAAGTTAAAAACGTATCAGATTTCGCAAATATCAGCAAGAAAAGGTGAGAAACCATTCTAGGCCAGGGTAAACGTAGACAATTTGGCTATATAATGTTTTATCACGCAATACAATACAGTGCAATACAACCAATAGTCCCACACCTGCTGAAATGTGTTGTTTTGAGGCCAGTCAAGAGTGACATTTTGACTATCTCCGCGTACACGCCGCACCCCGACTTTGCAGGGTTTTTTCGAGGAAAAAGTATGCGGCGATTACGCCAGTATTTACGGTATTCCTTACATAATTTGGATTCATGAACATGATATAATTTTGCATACAGACTGGTATCAGTGCCTGATTTCAAACTGATAAAAAGAGTGTTAAGCAATTTTAAAATAATTTTGCTCTCCAAACACATACTTTGGCTTTGGAGGTGTGTTCAGCCCCTTTTTGATAAATGATTTGATGCTCTCCAAACACACACTTTCACTTTGAAGGTGTGTTTAGCACCTTTTTGATAAATGAGTTGATGCTCTTCAAACACACACTTTGGCTTTGAATGTGGGTGCAAACAGAAGCCCCTGTTCAGAATGGGCCCAGGGGTTGTTGGGGTAATTGAATAAGGATGCTGTGTCTTTGTACATGAGATTACAGACAACAATAGATGTACTGGTCAATAGGGGTCTAGGGTAGCTGAAAGCCTTTTTATTCTGAACAGGGGCTCTCATCGTTTAGAACCCCCTCTCAAAAGCTCATTCACTTCTTTTTGAAAAGATGCTGTTTTCAGTTGTTTTGCTTGATAGGGTACGTGTTCTAGGAATCTTTAGTACAGTGGTACTTTGGTGGTCATTGTGATGTGTTTAATACATACTCCATAAAGTTCACCCAAACTCACAAACAATACATACAAACACACACCTCACCTGAAAGTGTATTTCATGTGCACTGTCAGTTACCCTGTAATTTGTATACTATACATTTTGCCTTGGACAAAGGAAAGGTCATCCAGAAAATTATGCATTATATTATGTACAGTAAATACAACACATTGTAATTTATGAAATGGATTCTTGAATTGTTCAAACTTCAAAAAGAAAAAATTAATACATCTTTTAATGCATTGTAAGTTTTGTTTTTAACAACTTTGTATACTGGTCAATGGTAGTGGGCTAAGTGGGGTATTGTAAAGTTATAGATTTTCACAAAAACAGAACTCTCATACACCTTGACACATGCATCATGTGCATTATTTTGCATTTGATTGTAGTTTTGTACACATTTCAATGCATAAAAACGTGTAAAGCCCTCTGCAGACAGGGCTGACTCGACCCGATCCGACTGGTTTTCATTCGGTTCAGCTCAGTTTTCAGTGCCTCGCGACACACATTTTGCCAGTCGAGAGACATTCGGATGCCAGTCGGGGCCGATTCAACACGATGAATTGGCTCCGACCGGCTGCGCCGGGCTTTAGGTGCAGCTTACATTCGTAAGTGTCAAGTTGTATTTAATTGCCACTGTAAATACAGAATGTTTCCAAATTCAGATCACTGTTGATCTACCCTTTAACATCCGTGAACCGTCAGCTACTGTTACCTCAGTAAAAGGTGTTCATTGATGTGCATTGATTCTGTGAATCGTATGCGTGTACATATGTCTGGTGACGTTGTTGTTGCAATAAGCCCACGCTAAATGCTAGAGACTGCATGCAAGGCTGTGCGTACATACAGTACATACAGTACATACATGTATGTAGGACATCTTACAAATTCCACATCTCCTTCAGATAAACAACTCACTGTTTATATCTGCCCCGGCCTCACCCACCCACCCACCCACGAGCTCCCCACAGCTGAAATGTGAAATGTGAAATATGAAACAAATCAAGGTACTATCAATCCCATCTGTCTGCCTCATGTCTATGCGTCAGTTTGTGTCCTTATGAGCACAACCCTAGAATAATGAGAGTTACAGACTACAGTCATGTAGTGGGTTTACATTTATATGTACCTAATCCTGAACAGAACTTCTAAAGTATGAATGTATTTGGTTTGCCAATGGTCGGTACGTACAGATGTTTCAAGAATGTTTTTGTTTTTTTATTATAAAACTTTATGCATTCTATCGTATATCCAAAATTATGCAGAAGATATTGTGTTTCTTTAAAAAAAAACATGATATTGACATTCTTTAAGTTAATAGTTTTGTATAAAAAATACTTAAAATATGTGAATTTTGATGTACAAATGGATTACAATAATGCATTGCATTTGTTACATCATAGTACTTTAGGTCTATATGGTTACATGGTGATGAATGTTGAATGATTAATTCAAGTTCTCGTCTAAAGTTATAATTCTATTCTCATTATTTGCAATTCTCTACACAGAGATCCCTGGTAGTGAATACTAGTACCCAAGACATACAAGATACATTTTGTACACTACCATGGGGTGGAAAATGACTGCCCGGTTACAATATAATGTTAGTAGACAAGTGTATTTATAACTCACATGAAAAGGGCTATCAAATAACCATTATTATTATTTCTATCGTTTCACAGATATCCCTGGTAGCGAGTACTATCCCAAGACATCGGAGGCGGAGGCCAAATACTACAAGATTCTTGAGATACACAAGCACGGGGCGGGGAGTCACATGTATGTCGGCGGACGCAATGTACTCACTGAGCTCAGCGAACGCAACCTCTCATTAGTGAGTACAGTATGCTAGATCATTGATCGTGAATGTTAAGTAATGTACGATGTATGTTTAGATTCATGTTTAATCGATAGATAATTATGTCGTGTCATTGAAATGTTCATTAAGTCTCATTGATCATGTCTGTTAATTATCACCATCATATTCGTTTTAGAAAGATACATGCATTTGTATTTATTGTGCATAACTATTGATGTAAGTTGTAAATTATGAGAATAATTGATTATAATGTGATTGTGAAGTCATGAAGTTAAACTGAAAGTTGGACAATAAGCACTGGTCAGTGAACAATGTACACTGACTCAGTGTACATTGTTTATACTCTGGTGCTTTTTGCCACATATTCCAAGTTTAAATGCAAATTTTCTTCATACACACCCCTTTCCTCTTCATGTATCAAAACTCCTTGTGTGGTGATGCAGCCATGCCTTAGAGTCATTCCAAGTCTTGGAAATTGACCTTAACGTCAAAATACGCACATTATTGTTATTATTTACTACTTAGCAGTTTTGTAAAACAGTATTTTGTATTTTCTCAAGTCTCAAGCAACAAAGTTTTTAAGATAGTGTGGATTCGTAAATCAGAC
This sequence comes from Echinarachnius parma, assembly GCA_037951105.1. NCBI lineage: Eukaryota > Metazoa > Echinodermata > Echinoidea > Clypeasteroida > Echinarachniidae > Echinarachnius > Echinarachnius parma. The sequence continues at coordinate 22,395 of JBAMJV010003472.1, forward strand.
ATAATGTGGTCCCATCTGCGAATGACCTTCACACGTTGCGAAATACACACACTGGCTCCGTGTTATCTTGTACACCAAGCATGATAATAACGAGTTTTGGGCCTCTTATCATACTTTGATATTTTCATATCATCTTTCATAGCCCATTAATTTAATAAGATGCATGAGGCACGTTTGTACCATGCACATACATAACGTAGGTCTTATGCTAAAAATTGTGTATTTCCCAAATGTTAGCATTTAATATATTTTGAAGTGTGTGGGCTTAGTGAATGATTTGCGTACTGTACATGTATCCTCCCTTCCCTTCTGTTTTACAGTTCAATAGGCCCCCTATTTAGCCAGACTCGTGAAATTTGACTATTTTTAAAGTATTGTTTATCCCTCAATTCACGTCAATGCGCTTCTGCATCTTGGGTGAACCGCTGACCTTTGAGCAGTATCTTCATAAGCAGTGAAGAAATACACGGGGGGGGGGGGGGGGGGGCATTGGGCGATTTAACCCCCCAAATGCCAAAAAGAGCCCTCCTCAATTGTCGTCATTTATTTCAGTGTAGTTCTAGTATGCAGTCTTTGTATGAATTTATACTGCACATGTATATACCTGAATATGTATACTGTATATTTACTATTTTTGAACTTACTGACATTATCCTTCATGTTACGTCAGTGATGTGCTTCTCCTTCTTGGGTAAATGTTCATTGAAAGTAATAAATATTGGACTGCTAGTGAAAATACGTACAAGTATGGAAAGTATAGCCCTCCAAAATAAAAATTTGATTTTCCCATCGTCATCTGTGACAAGTGGATTGCGTCAGAAAGGTTCTGCAGGTAGCCCCCAGAGTGGTTTAGATTGGCGTTGTATCGTACTGCCATTATGCCCTATAGCGGCAGCTGCTTGAGGCATTGTGGATGTATTGATTTGTGTCTCGGGGGAGGTGCGTTTTATGAATCGGGGCACGCCAGGTGATAATGGTAAATTGGGAAATGTATACAGGTAATACAGCCAGTGTTGTCAAACTACGAACACTTTGTAAATTGAAAGTCTATTGTACACAGGTATACATTCAGGTATTGTGTGCTGAATGAATGAATACCAAGGCTATATTGACCTACATCGTAATAGGCATCATCATAAACCTGACAGGGAGATTGGGAATGTATGTAGCCAGTATTATGAAGACTTTGTTAATTTGAAAGTATATATTGTACACCTGTGCAGTATGAATGGATACCTAAATTGTACTAGGCATCAGCATAATTCTAACATTTTAAGTTTAGAGGCAATTGTTGTCAAACGACGAATACTGAAGTTTAATGAAACACGTATTCCTGCATTACCTGTATACATACAGTATGAATGAATATTCTAAGGCTCCTTACTAGACCTACATCGTTTACAATAGGCGTTGAAAATTCTATTCTTCACCATGAATGGTTCTGACATTTGAAGTTTAGAGAGATTGATGGATGGAAATGGCGATCCACGACTGGCATCATTCCACTTTCACATTTTCCCCATCTTTACAGCTTTCATTCATATATTTTGAGTGCACTCGGTGAACAGTTTATAGCATTAAAATAACAATAAAACACTTAATAATAAGAATCTTTTCCCGCATTCCTGTTCTCAAATTTCTCTTTCTCCTTTTTTTCTTTTTTCTTTTTTTGCTTCCTCGTTGGGAGGTATCATTTAATCTGTAGTTTGGTACTCTTATTTGTTCCTTTAGCCTTAATCTAATATCTGTTATTTCACCCTTTAATTATGAATACCTTTTCTTCATGTATCCCTGCATGTCACATACACCCTACTTAACCTTGCTCATTTTATTTCATTGTGTATTAAATCCATTTCTTCTTTACTTTGCCATTTACATTTCTCTTTTGTGTCATCATGTGTAACTTACAACCTTTTTGCACATTTTTTCCAGGTGAGGGAGTTGGGAGTGCAATCGTCTACCTTTAATCTACCACCGGGTGCTTTTGACTGTCCAACGTTAAAAGGAGATAACATCGAGGTAAGACAATTTAGTATTTTGTAATTGAAAATATTACTAATTATTAAAACAAAGATCAACCAACAAATTTACACACGTGCCCTAGTAGTAAATTATGTAAGTCATGGTTTTATTTTTGTGAGTGTGTGTTTTTAACTGTGAGACTTGAAAAGGACATGTAGGCCGGACGTATGTACATAGGCAATGCACTGATTATGGAATAACAGTTGAATATTATGTGATTTTTTGTGTGCGTGTGCATTTAATTGTTGATAATTGAATTTGAGGTTTCAGAGTGATGATGTGGTACAGTTACTACACGGCTCTAGCGAGAGTGAAAGTGTGTAGTAATCGTGTGTGTCGTTCGATCACTGCGTTTAAAACAATGATAGTTCTTTGTCATATCACATGTTCTAGTAAAAATGTAATTGATTTGATTTGTGTTTATATTCTGATTGAGAATGATAGCTCTTTGTCATATCACATGTTCTAGTAAAAATTAAATAGTATTTAATGTTATTTTTGTTTAAATATTCTGATTGGGAAAAACAAATATACAGTACTATATAATTTACAAAACTGATTAATTTTTTCACAATAAAAATTTCTATTTGATGTATTTCTGCATGGAATGATAGCAAATCTCTGAAATTCTGAATGCAAATAATATTCTCAGGTGTGTATACATTCATTCATTTACACGGACGGAAACCTCTCAGCAATATAATGATTTATGAACACTGAACGTGCTGGCATTCAACTGCAATATTTACAGTTTGCTTACCCCAAAGAGAGGGTTGTTTGATTAACACGTATTTCGTACTAATCTTACACAGCGGTCACAGATCTATATGAATTTACAATATGAATTACACATTATAGTCGTTTACCATACAGTGTGAGTGGCACTGCAATACGTGTACTACGTGTTTAACCTGCTTCCTTCGAGATTCTAAAATGCCCAATTGCCCATAGACTTTGTACATAGCCTCCCCGGTTCCCGTAAGCAAAAGGAAAGGGTTAATAAACTAAAAACCTTCATTTTACCTGATAAATGGTTAATTGCTATTGTTGTTATGATGCTAGTTTGGTTAGAAAGTTAAACAAAAGTGTATTGTCCTTACAGAAAGTATATTGACATCAAATTAGGGTTGAACAAGGCCATAATATAGATTACAAACGTATGCAGATTTTCATTCCCATAATCAACAAGTTTCACTATTGTTTTTTTCTCTCTTTTATCTTCAAAGTCATTTTTATGAGTCCTGAATATAATGAAAGTTCTGGAAAACGTGTATAATTTGATAAGCTTGCACGATTACAATTTCTGCTGGTACAAAGTTAGTACAAAGCTAAATGTATACGCACATGCACACTCAAACTTATTTGTGCCTGTACGTTTTATTTTTTCCGTCGAGTGCAATAAAAGGAAGGAGATAAGTTCATTGTATTGCAGTGGATCATTCAAGGGCATTTCATAGTTGCCAATTTTGAGAGAAGGAGCAGTTTACAGCTGAATTAATTTGTATTGTCCTGTCGTCAAACCTCAAAAGCTGTGTGCACCGACTCTGATCGAGCCTTTTAAATCCACAAAAACGCTTTTTGCGGTTGAAAAGAATTCTACCGCATATAAATTTGTCCCTTTTCTTTTGTAATCTTCGTACCGGGTGAGAGCTCTCGTTTCCCTGCCAAGTGCGATATTATCAATCAAACAAGGCCGAGCTACATGTATCTCCAAATATTGAAAAGAAACCACAATGCATTGTATGTTGTTAGTATCATAGCATGACGATTTAGTAGTCTGAATTTCACTATGTGTACAGTCTGTACAGTCTGTATCTGATATTTAAAAAAAGGTCAGTCGACGACGTACAATTGAGTGTGCATACATTTAGTATTATTAGCTAAATTGTAACACTATCCTGAATAATTTTATGATGCATAATTACTTTAATTAGATTTATGATTTTTAACTGGACTGGACTCTGGACATATCTATAAGAGAGAGAGTTGTACAGTAAATATTGTGTCGTACATTTTCTGATTGACAATATGCAATACAGTAGATCATGACATCATAATTACTACATACTGTACAGCGTACACATAAGAAATGGCCAAGCTCCACTGATGCATTTTAAACATGCATTTTGCATGGCCAGAAATCCCATCTACAATGTACTTGAAGTAGATATCCATCTACTCGAGTCGAGTCGGATGCACATTAAGCAAACCAAATAAAGGTCCCATTACGATCCCATTGGTAATATTAGAAATGCAGTGATGGCTATCACTAATGGTGTTATGCAAATTATTGTACAGCATGTAGTTGTAGGTTGCCTTTTGCCCTAGTTTACTTTGTGCATTCAATATATTAGGAAAATATAATAAACTCAGTGATGTTGATTAGCTGTACAGATTTCCAGTTGCAAAACGTTATTCACTATTCATTATTATTAAAACAAAAATGATTTCTTTTCATTTTTATATTAGTTAGTAATTATATAAATGAGACATTTCCCACTTTCATTGTTGGCAGAATGCTGTAAAACCCTAGTGTTTGATTTAAAAAATAAAAAATAAATAAATAAAAATAAATCCAAATTTGGGGGAGAAAATGTTGAAAAGGATATTTCTGTGGTTGCAGTTGGAAGTATGTTACATACATGTACATGTATGTGAAAAATACTAATGAATGTAGCCCACTACATCATACATATTTTTAAAAACATTGTCGCAAACTGAAAATAGAAAGATAAAATGGTACTGTCAGTGGAATGCTAGTGGTTATATGGTTTGAAATGGTCTGCTGAATCTTCATCAATTGTATTCATCTCGGGTGACAAAGGTTTGCAACTATAGTCCTTCAGATATAGTGCAATGTTATTAGTAGATAGGACAACAATAAATTCCTAGATATAGTCTTCAACTTACACACTGACAATCTCATCTTATGACTTATTACAGTACTAATCATGCATTATACATACATTGTTTACACATATAATACACATTTACATATGTATGCTGAGACACTAGCAAACTACATGTCACATCTCAGTATTACAAGACATTCAAAGAAACAGACATGTATGGCACCCACAAATGCACACACATAAACACACACACACACACACACACACACACACACACAAACAAACAGATACAACTGACGCAGAAGCCACACACAAACTCACACTGATGCACAAACCCCCACCCACACAAACGTTTTGTAGGTATTCTTGTCCTCATTTAGAATTCGTTCCAGTGGGCAATAAAACGAGAGAGAGCCTCTTGAATCATTCATTCCCGGAACTAGACTCCTGAATGGGACTCAACAAGAGGATATCATCACTTGCATCACAGTCGCATTTATAATTCATGGACCCTGTTGCACAACGTAGCCCCATATCAAGCACGAATATCCCGTTGAGATTTGAGGTATTGACCAATGAACATCAAGTGTTTGTAAACTAATGTTTGCTTTGATGGATTTTAAGGTGTGTGTACATGTACCAAATCCTTGTTCTGACAAGTAGATATCATCATCTCTTGCATCATATCTGATGCATTTACAATTAATTTGCCCCCTTTTGCACAGAACACTTCCGGATCAAACGCAAGCTCCCCATAGACCAATGAGCATCAAGTGCTTGTTGACTGAATGCTTGATTTTAATGGATTGGAAACCGTGTGCAACAGACCGCAGGTGTGGTAGTAGTACCAGTCTGCGTGGGTTCCCATTAATGAATGAGTCAATGGATGATAGATAACTGGCAGTGGTTTTTTGGCATTTCTGACGTCTTCTTTCATTAGGGTGAAGCACAGTTTCCGTCCGTGGGAATGGAGCTTAACGTTTCTGTTTTAACGATATTCAAGCTATTTGTTTCATTGGGAGGAAATTGCTTCTTTTTGTTGTTGTTTTAATTGGGGGATATTATCAACCCGATGAGCTAGATCTCAAAATGAATACAAAATGTGTGATTCTATATATCATGTACTGAACATTTACCCCCGGCATAATGTGGTTGGAATGATCAGGGAGGTAGACTCCCATTTCCCTGGAATGATTAAGGGCACACTCTTACATGTACAAGTTTGTAAATTAATTTCTTAATAAATACAGAATAAAGTGATTTTCCCCTAAAATGTTTTTAGTGTTTTTGTATTGGAGTACAGTATGTGACACTTGTGGCCCCTACGAAGTCAATCCGAGTCTTTACCTTGGGCTGGGGTGGTGCTGTGATAAACATACATATATTCAATGACAGGAAATTGTCCCATTTCTATCTCTGACTTTTAACCTGGAAATCCTATCCTCAAATTGATTGAAATGTGTCATTTCATGTGTGTGCACTTTCTGTCAAGTTTTCTGTTTGAAATGAAGTGAAGTCCTATTTTGTGACACTTTTAGTATGTTACCTAAAAGCCCAATAAAGAATTAAAATAATTGGTACATGTATATAGTGCACCATGGATATACTTTTCAATAGTTGCATACATGTATAGAAGATCATATTTGCAAAATAATGAACATTATTTGAAGAAAATAATTGTACTTCATATTAAGAAATATACATACAGCTAGTACAAATTGGCATTTTTTAAAAACATTTTTATTAAAGACAGTTGTAAAACATTTAACTTTATTGTACCGGAAGAGCACTTACAGTTTATGCACTTTGAACATCTATTCATCATTAATAAGGACTTTGTCATTACCTAGAATAGTAATTTGAACAGTCCTATATTTACATCTTACAGACTTATTTGCCTAAAACATTTGGACTTTATACATAATGCACCATGTTAATGTGCATGTTGTACTGTACAGTATCATAATTAGCTATAGCCTATGGCCATTTATACAGAAGGCTTGAATAAATATTATCTTTGTCCTGTTTTCGTTTGTCTCAAGTGGCTTTTAGTCGTCTTTCAGTTCATTTGCATTGATTACAGTTTCAGCTACATGTAGGTTTGCAGACTGATACGGATGTACTTTTACAGTGTATTTATTACAATATTTCTAGAAATACTACTAATCCAAACACTTTAATCAGTGCTCGAAACTAGCACAGGCTTTTTATTAGCTTCGGACGACCAACATTCATTGATGCTTAATTCCAATTGCCCCAAATGGGCAAGCAAATATAACAGAGTCTTCAATGTGTTTCTTTGTTTGGGGCCACCGGATTCAGGTTTTGGGCCACTAGAAATTAAATATTGTGTTTTTACCATGGGCCACTTGGCAAAAAATTTAATTTCTGGCATTGCTTTAATATATTTTTAATGAATGTTTGCCTTTGCTTGAGTTGTTACACGACCAGAACATTTCTCTTTATAATTGATGATATATATTCATCATGTGAAAGAGGTACTGATTGACACAAGTGTTTGTTTCACTAAATCTATACAAATTCAATTTTGGAAGGAGAACAAAAAAATCAATTTGAATTGGTCTCCCTCCATCAAATTAATAAACAACATTCCAAATTCATGACCAATGTTGAAGATGACATTCATTTACTGCGCTCGTGTTGATCACAGTTGTTTTGATTTTGCACCTGTAGGCCTACTTTATTATCACCCATCCTTTTGAAACTTTAGAAAATAATGCATTGTCAAGCTATCCCTTATCATGACAATCATAATTATCTGTTCTCCCTCCGTACCGATCAATATCTTCTATACAATGGTAATAAATACCCCAAACCTTTTAAATTGAATTCAGTTTGATTGAATTCAACAGACTATGCACTAGTATACTATGGATGCAAGACATAGGTGTTCCTGTTTGAAATAAAGTTTGTAAAAATGTTCCCCACCTCCCGGTGACTTTCACAGCTCTCGATCCTCTCTCTCGGCCCTCCGGCCTAGTTCCGTTATATCGTATATCATCATCGCTGTGAGAAATCTCTCGTCCTTGGCTGAACCCTCTGAATATAAATTGACCAATCAGCCGGGACGGAGTGAATTGATTTTTCAAGAAGCCACCACGGTGTAAAACTAGGAGCCCCGTATCCATTGCGCCTTTTGGTTCTTGTTCGGTGAGGAGGAGGTGGCTGGAGGAGCTAGTGTGAAATTGACCTCTACCACTTGCACAGCATGGTTTCAAACCTGGCACAATCAGGCCTTATCTGGAGGGAGAAGTCACAGGGTGTCTGTTCACACGGGTAGAATGACTGCTTGAAGGCAGGAGAGTTTTGAAAAAATTTGGCAATATATAGGCAGAATGCACAACTAATTCAAGCAAAAGCAATGCATGCACATTTTATTCTTATGTCAGGGCTCCACACTTACCTTTTTTGTCAGTGGCCCGGTCGGGCTAGTGAAATAATTTCTTCCCCTTTTCTGGTAGCCGGAAAGAAAGATTGACCGGCCCGAAAATTGTATTTTATGAGTAAACTTTTTACTATTCAAAATATCACTCTTTTCTGATCGAACCTGTGATTAAAGATGAAACATGACTGGAAAGAAAAAAAGATTTTTTTCTAATTTAAGTGCGAATGTCGAGCCCTTCTTATGTATGTGCCAAAATGTACTTCAATAGTTTGGCAATATTCAGGCAAAATGCACCTCTAATCCTGGCAAAAGCAATGCATGTTATATGCCAAAATGTAAGTTTCAATTATTTTCACTGCTGAAAGGGGCATATCAGCTTGTGATGAAACATGAACAGTGATCCAAATTTAACTACACATGTCTACTGCTCAGGATAGGAAATACACGGGGGCTGAGGGCGACTTTGCCCCCTAATTTTCCAAATAGCCCCCTGAAATGAGTAGGTAGCCCCTAAAATTAACTTTTAGGGTATTATGGGAAATATTTTGTGATATCCATCAGATTGAAAAAGAAGCCCCCTAAAATTAAAAATTAATTCTTTCCTTGCTACTGCTGCGTGATCAAAGTCCTTTGAGTTTTCATTGATTGATACAGAGAGTACTAGGTTTTGTTACGAGATGGAAGTCTGATCACATTTGAATAGCAAATATAAAATCATATTTCTTTCAACTGAAACTAAAAACATTTAATATTTCCCAAATAAACAAAAAAGGCTTTAAAAATGGAGAAGATATTAATTTCCCAGGTGTTTCTTGTGACGTAAATTGGTTTGGTTAGAAGTAACAAAGTGAGGGTCACAGAGGAATGGACTGTTAACTTCAAAGAGCTTTATCAAATTATGTTCAGAATAAATGCTAACGGCTAACTGTAAAACGTGTCAATAGTTAACTTAAAGGGGACCACCAGGCAAAGAACAACACATTTATATGTTTTGGTACCTTTGTGTGATCATATCAAGGAACATTTTGTAAAGGGTTGTGTAATTCATAAACAATGTAATTAATTACCACCACTTACAGATTCATGGTTCCGTAAGCGCCAAACATTTGCAAGTGTGCCAATTCTATTCACCCGTACGTTTGGAGACAATAAAATCACGGACGATGCGTTCGTCCTAGACAAAAGGTAGTCTTCGTATTCAGACTCCTGAACACATGTTGTAGTATGGTGATGCTTTTTCCCAATTATATATATTGACTGAAAACTTATTTTTCTGATTTTGTTGGTGGAATTGACTACTCAAGATGTTACCCTCCTTTTATGAGAATATTATTTTTGGGTGGTGGTACCCTTTAACTTATTGCCCACAGGAACCTAGTTAGCCACAGTATATTAAATCATATGGGGGTTGCAGAATCTAGTAGGGAATGGGTTAAGCCACTGTATGGTCTGTAGTCACAAGCTGATTTACCCCTTTCAGCAGTGACGATAATTGAAGTACATTTTGGCAAAAATACCATCTGTTATTTCAACACTATTCTTCTATATTGGCATGTATGTTCAATATCTAGGTGAAAGTAAACATACAATAGGAAATAGGACTTTTTACAGGACGTTTCGGGGGAGACAAATCATACCACCCCTCTCGCTGACAGGTTAACTGGCAGGTTCATTACTAGAGGAGTAATATGGTTTGAATTCCTGCTGGGGAGGCCACACACTAGTCCTTATGTCGGTATGTTATTATTTATTGTCCCACTTTTTAAAGAGAGAAGTACTTAGCATGTTCTCACACAGTATGCATACATGTAGCAAATCATTGGAAAGTAAAATGATCCTCTACATGTTACTTTGATAGTCGGTGCTGACTTTACTCTAATCTTGAAACTCAAAGCTATATAGATGTAATGTAATACTTGGTGGTGTGACATGGCATACAAATGCATACAACCCTTTTTTGTTGTATTTAAAAGGTCGATGATGTACCTAGACTCAAGAGAGATCATGGAACAACTTGGGAGTTTTAGAAGTGAATCAGATTAAATATTGATTCATTTGGGTATTATAGACACACAATTGACACTTCTATTAAATAGTGCACATGTCATTTCCAATCAACTTGTCCAATGAGTACATAAACCAGATATCTAGTTGTATTTTGCAAGTTGAGCCTTATTTTCTTTTTAAAAAGGAGTTCAAGGGTATAGTCTGTTTTCTCAGACTAAAGCTGATTTGGCCGAGAGTCAATCAAGTCGGTCAACAGAATTCAAGATTTTGCGTTTGAGGATTTTCATTGTCAGGTGGAATTGAATTCTAAATCTTATTTCTGATCAAATTTCTTTCAAAAGGGCCAATCCCTGTTCCCGAAGCAGTGTCGTTTCTTTGATAGACCGTATCAGATTCAAAGATCGCTCGCAGCAATTTTCAATAAACTCTGTATAACTTTGTATCAAGCCATTGTAAGCCTTAGTCTATTTTTTTTTTCATGCCAATGATAAATATGAAATAGTGTGAGAATAGTATACTAAATATAATTTATTTTGTCCCAGATACTTGAAAATTTGATACATTTAATGGTTAACTCTCTTGGTTAAAAACTGGCATTTATAGATCTGCGTCCTGTTCTGTTGGTATTTCTTGGCTGGGTGTGTATTTATTTCTGAAGAAAAACACATACTCACACCCACACCCACCCACCCACCCACACACACACAAACAGATCAATGAAGGATTTCATGTAAAATTGGTTTAAATCGCGGATTGCACAAATTTAGAGGCATTAAACTGCAACTGATGTCTGTGATGAGCACTGTCTTTTTTTCTTTTGATGCTAGATAGTAGAGTGTTAACCAATGTTTGTGTCTATCAAAAATACAAGGACATCACACAAGTCAGGCTAATGATCTCCAGGTCTTGTTTACCAGGAGGAAGATGTATACATGTATCTGTCAAAAATACGTTTTTTTACAACTAAATTCTATTCAAAATTAAAGGGTTTAATGACACCATTTTTCATGCATGGGAGAATCCCAACAAGCGAATCCTCCTCAGTCGGCAAGATGCTTTATTCAGAGAAGTTTTTTCGTGCGAGGATTTGCACGGGTTTTGACGAGTGTTTGAGCAATTTAGCCGTAGCTGTGAGGCTTAATATAATGCCCATCGAAGCAGCTGCATACACGGTCACTGGCCAAACCCTGAGAAAATCCTAGGGTTTGGAAGAAGAGAGAAGAAAACAAAATGATACAAAAACCTAGCCTACATGTATAGGCAGCTGCAGTTTACTTGTGTTTGCTGCAAATCAACTTGTCAAGATGTAACCTAGATTTTGTTTGCTATTTGATTTGCTCCAAGGTAGCCATTAGCACAGAAGAACTGGTCAATAAAAACAACTTGAGCGCATTGCATCATATATCTGTGTCCATGTATCATCATTTTGTTGACTACAGTACAGCATAGACTTGAGTACAGGTATAGATCTGTATTTTCTTTGAAAGTGTAATGAGTCTCCTCCTCTGTTCAAATTCTTAATTTGGGACAAATTTGTACAGAGCCTATAGATGATTGAAATATAATTGAATACATGTTGAAAGGTATAAGGTAACAATTTGCTCTATTCTAATTATGTTCAATGTTCCCACTTTTTTTAGTAAGATTATGTGACTTATTTGATTTAGTACAAGAGGATTTTCCATCTCAAGTGCTCAAATGCTCTGTGGGTCCAGAATATGCCTTCCCACATGATTATTCACTGTCTTTTGTTCAGAGATTTTCCCCCACATTATTCCAGATCTCATGGAGAGGTTTAGTGGCCCCCTTATATTGCCAAAATTCTTCCCACTAGAAAGATGCAGCAATATGATTTAAATCGCAGCGCAGGAGTGCATATTAAATCATACTTTTGTTGATCTTTATCTGATACGTCTGAGGAATAGCTTGATGCTTACGAGAAGTTGTCGTCAAAAGAAGCCAATTTGTAGACTCGGCATCGCCTCTGGGAACACACGCCACTTCTATTGTGCCCACGATGCAAAGCACTATGCCTCATTAACAATCTACCCATGATTCAATGCACTATATATATACCTCATTATCCACCCCAAAGTTCCATAGCACTATACATGTAAATCGTAAACAATTCCAGGATGAAACAGACTATATACCGGTACCTCACAATATATTCCATGATTACGAGCACTGTAGCTCATTATCTATCCCATCTTCTTCGTTTAGGAGGGTTCAACGATTCCTTCAAATCTGCTTTGATTTGATAGATCACATCGGCCATTTATTATCCATTCTGAAGGACAAGAAAGGTTGAGTCTTTTCTCGTCTTTATTTGTCCATTTAGGCGCTCATTGGTCATAATCGTTTTGATCGAGATACTATTGCTCCCTCAATGCAGCAGTCATTATATTCCCCTTCAAATATTTCTAAAAATAAATTTATCATCTTCTTTTAAGTTGACATGTTTTCCAAGTGCTACCAATAGAGTTGTGATTTCAAAGATGTACAGTATAATACAATTGATGGAGTTGAATGTCGTACTTTATGATTAATTTTCTGAAAATAAGTGGCCATTATTGCTCTAGGTTACCCTATTTGAAACATTGCTTGTTATACAAGAACCTTAAATAGTGAAGATTAGCGTTCTGCAAATTGTATTGTTCATTCGGAACGACAACAAATATTAAATACAATGTACAATAGTAAATATTGCTTTCAGTATGTTGTTGTTGATTGGTCATAATGGGTTTGATTAAGGTAATATTGCCCCCAAATGCATCTGTCATTAAATATTCCCCTTCAAAATATTTTAAAATCATTTTCTCAAACTCGGCATGTTTTTGAAATTTAGGATTCCTTAGATATTTTTAATGATACAGGTTGATGGAGCTGACTTTCCTACTAAAAGACATTTCATGATCTAATATTTGTCATTAATATGTCTGATTTGCCCATTTGGTGTGATTATGTTGTACCATTTCATCTCTAGGCATGTTTGTCATTATTAAGTATTATCGTTGAACCTTTATTTAAAACATGTAATGTACTTTCTGTAATTTGTGGAATGACAGAATTAGACTAATAATGACCATAGGCAAGCAAGATATAATGTACACCCTAAATGTACTTCAGGTCAAGTCTTGTATGGATTTCAAAAGTACTAAGAAGAAAATTTAGTTTAAATAATTTCAGTTAAGTTTGATATCTTTACAGTATTTACTCATTATATTATTCATTATAAAGCTGACTGACTGTCCTCATTAGTATGATACTGATAAAGCATTTCTTTTTCAAATAAAATTATACAAATAACATACTTTTTAATGGAATATAGATAATTATTCTTGAAACTTCATTCTAGCATGTTAGCAATTGTGATGTGAATAGAATATGTATAGAATAAATCTGAATAACAGCTCATATTTTGATGAAATAACAAAAACGTAATATTTGTTTTCATTTTCGCCAGAATATCGTAGCAAATATCTGAATATATTGCAATATTCTTTTTGGTATAAATATGTACAACTTTCAATGTTGGCTAAAAGTACATTGATGTCTTAGAATGTCACAAGCAGTCGCTAATTTAAAAAGCATTCTCTGAGAGGATTGTCCTTTAATGAAGATAAAGCTTTGACTTATTCAGACATCCGATACAGGACGTAGCCCACAATGACAATCTGATGAGATCTCATCAGCCCTAATGGACAGATGTTTGGAGCAATGTGTGAAAAACTATCCCCAGTATGCCATTCCAGAAAGAAAGAGAAGAAAGGTAGACAGGAGATGGGTAATTAGAAACAAATCTGTACACCAGAGAAAAGAAAGACAGACAGAAGAAGAAAAAGAGAAAAGTGGAAAAACTATCCCCAAGATGCGCGTTTCCTGAAAGAAAGAAAAGAAAGGCAGAAAGAAAAGAAAGATAATTAGATCCAAAGCTGTACACCAGAGGGAGAGTTTGAAAGAGAAAGAAAAAGATGTTCAGAAAAAAGTAAAAGGGAAGACAGACGGACAAGAAAAAGAGAAAAGTAATGTGCAAAAAAAAACTATCCCGAGTATGACATTTCAGAGAGAAACAGAAGAAGGACATACAAAATAAAAAGGATAATACAAAGCTGTGAATCAGCAAGGAGGTACTACCTCCTTGGTATCAGGGAGAGAATAAGAGAGTTAAAAAGAAAGGATGAAAAGGAAGTTGTAAAGACAGAAAGAAAAGAAAGATAGAACAAAGAAAGAAAAAAAAGGAAAATTCTCCACTGCCAAAGCTATCCACAAACTTTTCATTCACAGGCTTTATTTATAAGATAGGCAGGGTGGAAAATTGATGAATTTGTCTGTTTGATTGTATTCCTTTTAAACAAATGTACCCCTAGTATGCTAATTCTACATTTTTAAAAAGAAAGAAGCAGTGAGAAAGAAAGCAAGAATGAATAGAAAGAAATAAAGCTACAATTTGACATTTGGCACAGAGGGAAAATGGACGGATTTGGCTGGTAAAATGGTATTCTATTGATGCCATACATAGTCCGAAAGAATGTGAGGAAAAAATGGAAATAGAAGAAATAAAATGGAAAATGATACTACAAATCGTCCAAGAGGGTATTGGACTATTCGCAGATGGAATTAGGCAGAGAGGGAAATGAATGAATTTGATTGATAAATTGTATTCCATCAACGTCATTGGAAGCTAGCTAGTGAGCCCCACCTCTTTTTTTTCTTTTTTTAAGTGAATAGAAAAGTACTTTCTCCTGTTATGGAATGTGCTAAATCACACATGTAACCATATAAGGGGGGGGGGGGTGGGGGTAAGGGGCTGACCCACTGCTCCTCTAAGAGTCTTTTAAAAGAGCAATATTGAGGCATGTTTATCTTATTCAATTATTACATTGTACCTCGTGTTCAGGATTATTATAACCTCATTTTGGGGCAGAAAAATGGTGTTGCTGGGTTGCAACATGAACAATTATTTTTGAGCAAGTAACGACAGCCCCCCTGACAAATGTTTTGTCCTGTGTACGCCCATGTTCACACATGTATATGAACGTAGCATCTTGGGACATGAGAGTGAGAATGGAGTGAGCATGAGTCATGGCTGGGAATGGGATTCCACCAAATTGGATTTTGCATGTTTCGAGCCTCGGGCAAGATATGGTGTCCTGGTGAAACAAAAATTCATCTTGGGGTTGACGGTTCGTGAAAAATGAATGATTTTAAATTAGTCTCAAGGCCACATGGTTTATCATTGGAGATGAGCCTTGTGAAACCTCATTATTCTGGCGTGAAATTGGATTATCTTATATTTGATTTGAATACTGGTCACTAATATGGAGGAAAAAAATGTATCTCCTGGTATTTGCATGTGTTCAGTTTGGATAAAATGCATGCTTACAAGGAAAAGTCTGTAATGTATTAGAAACAGAATGAATAACAAAATTACTATGTAAAGCCTGTACAGTATACATCTTAACCTGTGCCCTTCGAGATTCTGAATTCCCTGTAGACTTTGTACATAGCCCACCCGGTTCCCATAAGCAATGGGTAAACATCTTGTGAAATACAAGACAAATTTTAAGACCCTGTAATTCAAATTCTGTTCAGGAAAACAAACATATCATGATACATTTGAATAAATTTAAAAAACTGGTCCCAAAAACTACACGTTTCTCAAAAATTGTTTACAACTGGTCCAGGATCAACGTACCATGTTCATCATAACCAATTTCATACATTACAAAGAAAAGATCACCCTTTGTTATTGGTGCTTTATATTCACTGTCTGTATTTTCCCCCCAAGTCTGCTTTGTTGATCTTGGCATTAAATGTGTTTGCATTTCGTATTAACTCTGATAATGGGGATATTTTTGGATGGTAAATGGGGGCTTTTGGTGACTCACATGTGTCTTGTTTACACTCATACATTTATCCTTTGTGCCATCACAAAGATCCCACAAACCATAATTCAACAAAGACATGATGAAGATGTCTTGGTCATTAAACCTCAATATTACTGGCATCTAAAAGCAGGTGGATAAATAATAGATTACAGGTAATGTGAGGTAGCATTTTTAAATTTTTTTTTATTAATGTGATGTTTTGGTTTGTATTAAATCCATACATGTGAAAGTACATCAAGTAATGTATGAATCATTCTATTTTTAAAATAATTATAATGATTCCTCTGCAAGTGCATGCATACTTTTGAAATGTGATAATTGGTCCCTCTCATGGATTCACATGAGATCAATTCCATATTAGGTACAGTGGATTGAGATTGGGCTTTTATTTTTCATCATGACAAATATTTCAGGTTGAACCATGCACATACGTTTATGTAACTCTTTCAATATTTTATTTAGTATTCAAAAAGGCTAGATGCAGTGTGTTTGTTAAACTTTACCAAGCTGACATCTTTAATAATATCTTTCAGATTAAAGTACTTTGTGTAATGGCCATGAGGTATAAGGCGGTAACCAAAATAGTATGCCTCATTTACATTGCACAACAGATAAAATAAAGTTCTGAATGTATGACTTTTTTACAAACTTGTAAATTTGCCATCAGTCTGTAAATTGATAAACAAAATCTTAAAGGAGAGTTAGAGCCTGAAAACGAGAACTCCATAGAAATTCTGTAATGAGAATTTTGATGAACTTATAATTCTCTTACTTTCATAAGACCAAGGCCCCGTTGCAGAAAGAGATACAATCAATTGTAAGCTACGATTGATCGTAAGTCAGAAAATTTACGCGTTTCAACCAATCAGATTTGCGCATCTAGAACACGTGATCTTACGATTAATCGCAACTTACAATCAATTGTATCTCTTTCTGCAATGGGGCCCAATTGATGCAATATTTGACATTCATTTGTTTGAGGTTCCATAATACATTACTTGCATTCAGAAACCCAAAAGAAAAGCATACCTAGTGTTTTTGATATTCAAATAAATATTGCTCCTTCATCATTTGTTGGATATTTAGCCACTTGCTTGATTAGGGCTAAAAATCTCTGGATGAAATTCAAATGTCAGTAATACAATACGTATAGTTCACGCAATACAGAGTTACAGACACCTGAATATACTGTGTACAGTTAGACAAGAACTCTGTATATTGATGCAAGTCTCAGTCTGTCAAACATCAACCAGTATACTGATCTGTCATTTGCAGTATCAAATTCCACTAGCAACTGTACACCCAGTACATCCAATCCATGGCTTCAGAGGTGTACGAAAGCTGCATCGCATAGTAATTAGCAGCATTGCCTCCTTGCTGATACGTTGCTAAGCCAATCGGATGAGTTTACTGCGGTAATTACGGATTACGGATGGAGAGAGTCGACAATCTATGTATTAAATCCGCGGAATTAAAGCCTCCTAATTTGCGCCTACTCGAACATGAACCGAGCTGTGAATGCATAATTTATACCCTGTCAGAATGAATGAATGATGCAAGCCCTGTAATCTCATTTATTAGTTAGAATGGAGGCACATATTAATCCAGCGGTGGACTGGCACCTGGTGAAATTGGATTTGGATTTCTGAAATTGTATTGTGTAAGCCGCAAATTAATTCTGATTGCAAGCATCGAAACCAGAGTGCAGTTGAGTTTGCAACTTCATTGAAATGAAATTGATTAGCAAGTTTAGTTCATTTCAATTTTAATTGTCAGTCGAAGACAAAGATGTTTTTCTTTGAGGAAATGTTACGGTGCTATTATTATGCAATATATTTAGAGGCAGAAGCTGCATCTATTCTATACACATTGTTAACATTATTTATAAAAAAAACAATATGTCACATATCTTGATGTAGTACATGAAGAGCTAGAAAAAACAATACATTGTTATTTTCAGAGACCATGTGGATCAGAGGATGATCGCATGATAAAATATTCATGAAAACATACATGACTGTACAGAGCTCCAGACGCATTTACAAACTAGTACAAAGCATAGCTGACACATCATATATAATGTACTGCCAAGACGGTTATGTTCAAGGCATTTTTCATAAGATAACCTTAACTTCACCTTTCCCTCATGAGGCTATACCTTTTCATTTTTTTTGCCATTAGATGGCTGAAATGTTTTTTTTTTTTTTAGAGATTTAGAAGCAAATTCCTTCCATTATAATATTTACTGCAAGATCATGATGTTTATCAAATTTTGTCTGTTCTTCGTTTGTGTCTTTTGCTCTGTTTTTGTTAGTAAAGAGTAATACATCATGCTGAAAGACTACTATTTTATGACTGTTTAATGAATAGTTGATATTGGCTTCTGTTTGTGACAGGTACAGTAGAAAAGATGAAAACAAATGAAATTTATGAAAATGAATTATACATTTTTTTGTCAACATCGTGCGAGACATTATTTTCCAACTGCGACACAGAGATTTGCTAACTGAGCGCATATCAACTTGAAAAGTTGAAGTAAATAAATACCACTCTGAATCATATATTTTAATAATCGTTTCTCTGACTGTACCATAATATTGTTGGCATTATGATTGAGTGGGTTGAACTAAAAAATGATTGACAAGGCCGAATTGTGGATGATATTATCACTACTGCTGATGATTCTTCTTTCATTAGAAGGTTAGGTAAAGATCATACCACTCAGGGAAATAGATGTCTCATCTATGAATAAATAGATGTCTCATCTATATTATAAAAATATGGGATTGTGAATTTCTTCAAATTGGTTCTATTCAATTTGGGGGTTTTTGAGGGTGTGTGTGCAACTTTCCAAATTTGTGCAATGATTTCTGCATATAAATGATGTTGGTATTCTAACACACAAGCAGCTATGACCTGCAATGGTATTGATTCAGTTGCAGGAGATAACAATTAAAGGAGGATCATCATCATCATCATCATCCCATTGTCTTGAGCCTTGTCCCCAAGGACTTGTTGAAGGCTTACCAGTCTTTGTGAGAACCCCTTCCCCTGTGTTGACCTGTCTGATGGGTAACATGACAAAATGTGAAACCAGGCTTGACCTTAAAAATCAATCCATGATAGTAAAAAAGGAGATTTGTTAGGCAACATTGTCTGAAGCCTTGTTCCCCATAAATTTGTCAAGGTTGTATGTATATCTTTGATGGTATATATATTTGGGAGTATGCACTTTGTAGGATATGTCCTGGACCAGACCCTGAAACATGCCTGGGCAAAATGTGAGGTCCTAGCTTTAGTGCCTTTTTGAGCTGTGACCTTTATTGACTTGTAAGGAGGATTGGTGAGTTTGTTATCAGGAAAAGATGCTTGTCTGAGGGAAACTTTAGTACCTAATGTGGGGTTAACTTTAGGGTATGCATTATGAGTGCACATGAGGACATGTGAATGCATGTGTCTGGAACATGTTTGTAAGAGTTATTGTTCGATTATAAGTTCAACATGTTGAAGATGGGTGATCTCTTTAGAATTACATAGATATGCCTAGAGCTACATATCCATGGGGAAAATATTAGATCAAAAGATGGTATCATTTCACAGAGGGCATTAATCCTTCACACAATAATGGCACACAAAATACCCTATTGAACCTTTTTGAAATGGCATCAAACATTGCATTAGACGTAAACATCTGTGCTGGAAATCATTGTATGCTTTTTACCCCTCATTAGTTACGTACTTTTCTCCATACAACCAAGTTCATTCATTGTGACAACTCTTCCACCCCTGGACAATGACAGACCCTGTCTTCAATAGCATTGATAGCATTCCTTCCATGGTACATTACTTGTCTTATCCTACCCATCACGCAGGCATTCACATGAAAAGAAAGGGATCTTTTGAAATCACGGTTCGAAAACAACATGGCTGATATAAATAAAGTTATCTGCTTTACACATTTGGAAGGAAGTATATGCATGTAAATTTTTAAGATAATGATGGTTAATTATTAAGATGGAGATGAATGTGAAAATATGACAGTAGCAAGGGAGACAGTGTTACATAACAGGGATGTACATGTCCATTGATAATGAGGATGAGGATGATGATGATGAGGATGATGTTGTCATTGAGGATGATGATATCGTCGATGAGGATGATGATGTCGTCGATGAGGATGATGGTGATGATGTCGTTGAGGACGATGACGATGCTGATGATGATGGTCTCGATGATCAAAACAATGGCCACGATGTCGACAGTGACAGCGATGATGAAGAGCAGAGTCTGTGACCTCATCTGTGTATGTGTTCATTCATGTCAGTCGAGCACAAAATCAAGAGCTTTTGTTTTAATCATGTGAAAGGGTTGATAGCTGATTTGAGGTGCACCAGCATGGCATGTATAGCCTTTCACATTCTACATGATTATGATGATGATTACAGAGAAAATGATGATGATGATGATGATAAAGAAGTCAATGATGACAATGATGGTGGCAGTAACACATCGACTTCAACAGTAATGATGATAATGATAATGAAGAGCAGTCATGTGACCTCATCTGTACGTGTGCATTCATGTCGGTCAATCAAAATATGATTTTTAATCCAGACTTGAGTGCACATGATCAAACTTTTGTTTTAATGATGTGAAGGGTTGCTTGCGGCTTTGAGGGGCACAGCGAAAAAAATACACGGGGGCGGCGGGCGAATTCGCCCCCGACATGCCCAAATTCTTATGCTTATAAAATGCTTATAAAATGATCGCTTACAGCATTATAGCTTATTAGTAGCCCCTGAAATCCGAAAAAGAGCCCGGAAATTTGTAGCCCCCGAAAGTTGGAAAAGTAGCCCCCGAAAATGGAGCCCCCGAAATAAAAATATTAATTTTTTCACTGGAGGGGCACCAGTGTGGTGTGTACTGCCCTTCACCCTGTGTGATGAGATGAACATCTGGCTGATGACTGGGGGACAAGGATGGCTACTGTCAAAGAAATGTCAACCGGAGAATAGATTCCTTGACTCTGTTGTGCACAGTTTGACCTACACTGCACAATATCAATACATTGGATTAGTTAGTGCTGACATAGTATTTTGGTTATAATATTTCCATAAACAGTAACCCATCACAAACACAAACACACACAAACAGGCTGATATTGGTTAACTGATGTTTAGCATTATTTTGCTTTTGGTTGTGAACAGATGGCAATACCAATGTGCCAAACTACCAACATTTTCATTGATAATGTACTTCTGGAAGCAATTTCCTTTACATTTTTCGTGGACATACTACAGATTGAAAGAAGGCGATTGCTGTAATTGCAGTTCTAATTTGTGTTCACATATTTAGAACAAGACATGGGCGTAGACGGTAGATCTGTCATTGATACCCATTCAACAGGGGGGATGATCTATTCATTCATCCCCCCCCTGATGAATAGGTATTACGTAAGTAGCTATGCCCATGGAACAAGAACATGTGCAAGTAATGCGGTGAAACAAACATTGAAGAGCTTACAGACTTTAAGAGTACATACCCTTCCTGCCTCACATTTGTATTTACTCAGTGTAGTTATTTTCATGTACTTTGTGTCTTTACCTGTCAGATAAAACCACAATAACAATCACTGGAAGGACCAGTTTGTAGTCGCCTCATTTAAACAAATTATTTGAGTGCTAAATGCCTAAAAACATGCAGCAACATTAAATATGCCCTCTAAAAAGTACAAATTGCTTCAAGGGTGGTGCAGAATAGCCAGAAAACCTTCAGAAAGTGCAAAAAAGTCTTGAAATTTATGGTACAAGAAAAAACAAACAAGCAACAGGCTTCCTCCTAGCGCTGCTTCCAATTTACAACCATCAATCAGCAAGCTAGTATTATTTTGTGTATTTTTCTTTCTCTCCTCGGTCCAACTCTAACGATAATGACTCTCCAGCCACAGCCATATGTAGTACCAACGTCACTACAAGTATTTTTAGAGCTCCATAAACCGAAGCAAACAGATGCATTTATTGTTGCTCGTCTGTCCCCCAATTCAACACATATTCTGATCATTTTGTCAAATAAATGTAGTATGAATTATAATTATGTTTTGTTTGACGTTATCACCCATATAATGAGAGAATGTCTTCGCTTAGCAACCAATGTTCTGCACATTTAGTTTTGATAACTATGTCAGTTAGTGCAGTAGCAGCAGTATGAATTATAATCATGTTGTTTAAAGATGTTTGCCTATATATAATGAACAGAACGTCTAGACTTAGCAACAGAAATTCTGCATAATTATTCAGTTATTTACTGCAGTCTGAATTATAATAATGTTGATCTACATTATTTACAGTATAAATAACTCCACTGTATATTAAATATTTTCCATGAAATGTATACATACAGTGATCACAGCTTTAATAGCAAAACATGTTTATTTGTAAGTGATCCTCGCCCTATCAAAAGTCGTATTCAATCAATACTCATTAATTATTTCTCTCATGCAATTTATATGGCTGTCATCTGGTTTGTGGCATGTAAGCTTTTGAAAGCGTGCATATTATATTCAACAACACGTCCCTCCAGTTGAAAACAAGTTTTTATTTATTTAGGAAATATATAGTGATAGAATACGTTAGCATTTTGATTCTATAAAACTATCAAGTAGACAATCAATAGGGGCAGATGGAAGTGAATATAAGCGTTTATGCCTAAATTTGTAATTAATATTTGAAAATATTGAATTATATTGAGGGAAGAGGTTTGTTTCATAATGCAAGGGAGCTTAGGCCAATTTTAGCCCCTTAATGTAAAAAAAGAGCCCACTACCCCCTCCTAAAAAACAACTCCATAAATGAGCCCCTTGTATTAAAACTTGACTGTAAGTCACTGGCGTAAATCTGTCCGGAAAACACAATGCATTGGGGGGTCGAGCAATTGTTCACAAACGGTTTGTGAACAATTGCTCGACCCCCCAATGCATTGTGCTTTCCGAACAGATTTACGCCAGTGCTGTAAGTTACATAAAAAAACAAAATACGGAGTACTTATTTGATGTAGGAAAGCTGGAAATGTGGCCCCAATAATGATACTTTAATCTCTTCTCTGATTTTAAAAGAATTCCGGTTCCCTGATGTGAAGAGAATAATAATGCAATTCATGAAAATGTTCCATGGAATAATGCAAGGTCTAGGGTATAAAACGGGACCTCATTTATCACAAGTGCACTGTACATGTAGTTGCAGACGGATGTTTTATTCATACGATTGTATGCTCTTGACTGCCATAGGTATGGTTAGTGAGCCGAGCCGAGCTGCAATCTTGGGTGTAAACTTGGTACAGAGAGCTTGACATTTCTCCTTGGGCTCAGTCTTGGAATTATTGATCCAAATTCTTCTCTGAGTCCTCCAAAAACAGAAAGGAAACAACCAGACAAACAAACCGGCACATGGGCTTTCTAGCTCAGTTGGTGGAGCACCTGGTTAGCAATCCGGAGGTCTTGGGTTCAAATCCTGCGGCAGCCCTATTTTCTTAGCTCACTTTCATAGATATTATATATTCTTTGGTCAGTTTCAGTACAATAATTTCAATAAAAACAAAACAGAAATGAACACAAATGTGCAGTTGTGCCCCCTTGATACCTTGATACGTTGAGTGAAGGGTGAACGCATGGTTGATGATGCGGGCACCATTTATTGATCCGTTGATCTGTGAAGCGAATACACAAGCGACCTAAGAAGAAAATTGGGGATTAGCTAAATTTCACATTGTGGATCATTGCTCATTCATAGAGCACCTGTTCTGTAATGTAAACTTTGGCAGACTTCATTCTTTAAAGGAGATGTTTTAGTTAGATTACAATTCCTGCAGAAAAATGCCAAATTGGCGATTTTTGCAAGTACAGATATGATTTTTCCTGTTGAGATATTTCTTTATAATATAAATTCAAAGTCAGTGAATTTATTTGATTTTGCTGTGCATATTCAAAACTTATTAATTAGAATCTTAGACATTTTTGGAATATGTTTCAGTTGGGAATGTTAATGGAAGTGTTCTTAGCAGACATGAATCAAATGTAAACAAATTAGAGCTTAAATACAGACTAGTTAGTGTGAAAGTACATTACTGTATATATGTCAATTTTGTTTAGATGTGAAATGTGATCACACCCAAATATTTTGTTTAAGAATAAATCCATGTAGATATGCAATTAGCATCAATTATGTTTCTTGTTCAATGTGGGGAACATCTTAAAATGTTTCTTTATTAGTCTTTGTCACAGACTAGTAATGAGAGGTATAGATTCTTGAGTTATGAAACACGATCGCACCTGAATGTGCCTCTCTATTAAAGTGCGATGATGATTTTTTCCCCCCTCTGTCAATCTGGAGAACATCTTTTTAATTTTATTTGTTCTTTATTAGTCTGTGGCACAGACTATTAATGAGCAGGTATAGATTCTTGATTCATGAAAGATGATCGCACCTGAATGTGATGCCCCAGAAAAGGGCGATGGTGATGATGCTGCTGCCTGGCACTTAGCGGGATGGTCGGTCGGATGCCTTACACAGTAGGGGATAAAGCTAACAAAGTCGCTATATATCCCTCAGGATGTATGTATATGATATCTATACAGTCAGGTAAATTATAAAAAGTGCTGGCAATGTGCATTATGCCATTTTCAGATGTCAATTCTACCTGTAGACATTCTATGATGTGCATTATATGTATGATGACGTCGCCTAGTACATTTTTTTCTGTTTTCAAAACTGTATTCAATTCAAAGTATCACTCTCTTTATTGCAATCTAATCTGTGATTGTGGATGATACTGAACAAGACTTTCTCCTGTCATGGTCAATTTGAAAATAAAGTTGCTCAATTAATTGGGCCTCAAGATATGACTTTCATACATTTTTGCTGGCCCTTGGGTAACATTACAGTATATTGGCCCCTGTCCAGTGTCGGTATCGAGCCCTGCTTTACAGTCAAACCTGTGTATAATGACCACCCGAGGGGAACATGAACAGCTAGTGGCCACTGTAGACAGGGTCATTAATATTGTGCAGTCGCTTTTGGTGGCTACTTTAACTTTAGGCAGGTTGGCTGCTATCGACAGGTGGCCACTTAGACAAGTTTGACTGATGAATTCATCTTTTGATGTACAGTGCTTTCTTTGGCATGTGTGCAAATGGCACACAGTCTTTTGATTTCCCTCCGGATACTAACAGTCCAGCAAGTGCCAGCCAAGTTTCATGTTTCCATGATTAAAATTCATGAGCTGAAAAGTCACACTGCAAAGTGCAAACGCGCATGTTCTGAAATAATTCAAAGTGACGTAAAAAAAGGAGGAAAATGCAAGAAATAAAAACATGCATGTTTTGAAACAACTCAGTAAAAAGAGGAAAATGCAAAACAAGGTAGAAGGGGACATTACATTGGCAGTGAATGAGCATAATATCCACCCACCCCCCCCCCCCCAATCCAGGAAAATAATGTCTGCATTTATTCTGCATTTGATTTGAAATACATTCTGAAAAAAAAACCTCCAAGTGAAGAAAAAGGGGGAAATGCCAGAAAGTAGAATGGTACATTACATTGGCTGTGAATTAGCATCTTTATCACTCCTCCACCCTGCCACTCCTGAATGCCTACCATTGCAAAATGATCAAAGAAACTCTCCCAGTTCTACAGTCAGTGCATATTATCCTCTGTCTCTAGCCATTCATAGTGTGCCCACCTATTGGTATTGCTGTCACTTTTCCACTCCCATTTTCGGCTCAAGATTGACACCTTTACTGGTGTTCATCTCCTACAAACATAACCGTGTGACGCTTCCACTAGAGAGACACCTATACAAGTGTGAATGAGACCTGTGTTGTTGCTAGGCCTAGGGCATTTGGGAGCAATGTCTGTTTAATTATGGTGTTAGAATTTGCTTAAATGTTGTAATCATAAATGTTTGCCTCTATTTTAAATTTACATTTATAATTGGTTGTCTAATGTAATTTTGTACATGATGGTACTTGATATTCTGTATGTTTTTGTGGAAACCATAAAAAATGTACATTGTAATTTATAAATGAACACCACAATGCTATTAAAAAGTTAAGCCTAGATCCTCTTTACGCTGTTTACTCTGTCTCTATAGCCCCTTATAGTGTGCCCACCTATTGGAATTGCTGCCACCTCTCCACTCCAATTTAAGTTCCAGATTGACACCTATTCCCGCTTTCCAGTGTTCATATCATGCATACAAATATGACCTTGTGATGCTTCTACTATCTGAGTAGACACCTTGTGTGAATGAAGTCCCTGGATGTCGATGCCAGGGCTTTGGGGAGCACTGTCTGGTATGGTGTGAAAGTTTGCTTCAAGACATTTTTGTCATCACTAGAAAGTTTCTGGAAAAAAAAAAGAGAATAGATTGGTTCTATTGGCTCGTGTGAGCTGAATTCATACGACGTGTACACATAGTACCAGGGAAATATTTCATGTTTAATTTTAGGGGGCTACTTTTTTTATCTGATGGATATCACACAATATTTCACATAATATCCTATGGTAATTTTAGGGGCTACCTACTGATTTCAGGGGGCTAAATTAGGGGGCAAACTCGCCCTTAGCCCCCCTGTATTTCCTTCCTTGCATAGTACAACACGCTCATAATTTTGATAGATTCTCGTATAATCAAAGATGTTTTTGTTTGTGTTGTGATGTTAATCCACAGTGGACAAGACATAGGAAAATAAGATATTTCATCACAATTTTGGCAGATGATAAATATTATGGATTGTATTGGATAACTTAATTCTTACTGCTATTCAATTGGTGTGAAGGAAATGTTCAAGCATAATTTCCAATCATAATGTTTGAGCATAATTTCCAATCATAATGTTTGGCTGTTGCCTTAAAAGTGAAACCACTGCATCAACCTCATTGCTATTTGTTCAAGTTCACATTTGAACTTTCTATACACTGTACCCATGTTTATTTTGACCTGCGCTGGTTGAGTTATACTGCCAAACGTCTTGAAATGTATTGTTGCCATTAGGTCATTAGGGACTCTTTTGGGTATTGTGCGTAAAAAAATGCGCCATGGGCATAGTTATGGAAACTTTTGAAATAACACTTTTCCGACCCGTATAGAGTGTACACCCCCACTTCGTACATGTATCATACCCCTCAATATTTGTATCAGGGAAGTGGGAGTTTGTTTGTATCATGAACATAATAATTTTGCTATTTCTTGCAGCTTTTACTATAGATTTGCTTGAGAAATTGAGACTATAATTTACAATTACTTGTGTGTTGCGCCCAGTACTCTGCTAGCGTGATGAATGATACCTGTCTGAACCAATGCGATGGGATATTTGTCAGTATTATGACTCTCGGGGATTATCGGTATGCCAATTTATCTTCATGTTCAGGATCATGATTGCTTGAGGGAGGAGGTAGAGGGCGGGAGAAGGAGGGGGAGGGATGGCTCACCCATAGAGGTGGCTGGGTACCGATGGCCAACAAAGAAATAGGAATTTCCCATACATGCCTCTATCTATGGTGTGAGTCTATCTGATGTGTCTTTTTGGCCACATGAAAGAAAAGCTTTCACATGACATACATTACAGTACACTTTGACTACATTTAACTCAATAAGAAAGTACAGGGTCTGTGTTGTTGTTGTTTTTGTTTTGGAGTCTGAGCTTCATCATATTCTGGTTGCTCATTGGGCAAATAAGAGTTGGGATTTGTGACATTTTGTTGGCTAAAGCTAAATTTTAGTAGCCCCAGGCCAATGTTAATTTCTGGCCCTGATTTATCATTAATACACTGGAATTAAATGGTTATCAATATATTTAAAAATTATCGTTTAAATATCTCTTTTAAATTAAAAGTTACTAAATTTCTGGTATACTTGCTGCCCTTAAAAACTACAAAATACACAATTACACATGAAGACTACAAATGCTCCACTCTGTAGATTTATACCAAGTTCGGCATCCAGTGGCTTTGTGCCTTGAAACGCACATGTTCTTCATTAACCTCTGCCAATACCATATGGTCATGTGCCTTTTCCTGGGCAGAACAAAAAAACTACTTCTACAATGTAGCAACCAGCCATTGTTGTTGTGACCTCAGATATTTAATGTTTTATGAGCAATTTAATGAGTATCATTCCCAGAATATTGGCCAACTAAATGCAAATTTCCTGTCCTGTGTTATTGTTGAGGTCAAGTTATTGTGTTCTTTCAATGCAACTAGTACAATTATTATTGTTTCTTTATTTCCTGTGTAAACATATGGTGTGAGTGATATGAGCATTGATTGAAGGTCTGTAATGTGAACGTGGCAGTAATTAAACTTGCATAAACTTGCAGGAAATAAAAGACTAGCAGTATGAGTGTGATTAGCAGTGTTGTCAATTATGTGTATTTAACATGGAATTGGGCTTATTTTTTATTGCGAGTCACATGCAATATTTCGTAGATGCTTTTTTCTTTATTTGGGCTTATGTCCAGGTGTTTTGTGAGTTTCATTATTTACAAGAGTGTGTGTTTGTGTATACTGTGTGTATGTGACTGTGTGTGTCTGTGTGTGTTCTTGTATAGTCGTTAAAGAGAAGACAGATTACAAAGAAAAATTCTCTGAACAATGGACGTCAGAAGGTAGTACCTCTTGTGAATTTATGAATTTATGCTTAATTTTGTCAGCCATTCGAGGATGATAAACAATAGAGACGCAATAGCTGTCGTCCAAAGTATAGTTGTGTGTGTTTTTGTAAGTGTGTTTGAGTGTGTGTAAGAGAGACATTGAGAACTTTGGATGCTGATTTCATGCTACATTCAATCACTATTTACTGTATTACGTGATCATACAAATAATGAAATCCCCGAAAAAGTACAATATTACCATTCTATTAAAGAAATCATTGTTGACTGGCAGGAAGTCTATATTTAACGGGTAGTTTTTGATCTGCATGTAATGATTTCATTAATAGAATGGTAACTATGTCCTTATTGGGGATTTTCCTCTTTGTATAACGTATACAGTAATAGCTGCATTGAGTAGATGAAGCAGTCATCTGTGGAGGTTGATTTATGAATGAATGGGAATTTCTAATCGGATCAGCTGATGGGCCAAACATATATTTTTTCTGCTTCAAATTGTCTTTGTTTTGCCTAAACATGTGTGATATTTGTATCCATATGCACCTGTACACAATAGTGAGTGTGAGTTTTAATCGGTTTGTAAATTAAACTCTCCTTGAACTGTCTACGATACTCCCAGTGAGTGCGCGCGTTCCAATTTTTCCATTTAATTTTGGACTTAATTTTTCACAGTCCAGGGGTTCGTGCCAGCTATTTTTAGTTATTACTTTGAATCAATTTAGCGTAAAATTTGACACTCCGTTTAGCCACTCAGCTACCCGCATTGGCAATTAGATGTGTGACGATTCAATATTAACTCCTGCACATGCAATTTCGAATCACAAAGGAATTTAATTGGCTAGTTGGTATGAATGTAATCTATGATTCACAGTAGTTATTGAATCCAATAAATCATACATCAGAATAGGTTGATTTTTTAATGTTCACTTTAAATTAATTTATTTTATAGAAGAGTTTTAAATAATGATACTAATAATGGTTATTTATAAAGTGCTATTCACTGTCTTTGAGTATTAAAACCATTTACATTATTGAGATGTTGTCTCTTATTTTTCTTAGAAAACAAACAAAGGATGAATATGTTTCTTTACCAGATTAACCTCCTTTCTTTTTCAAGACAAAATGGTTTCTTTGTTATTTCAAGCTGTCTCTTCTTGTTGCTTTAATTTGTTTACAAAATAAACAATATCGGAAATTCAAAGAAGCCTGCCCCAGTTTGTCTGGAAAATTGGATTGTTTCTCTTGGAAAATTTGAGCAACTTCAAATATTGGTCATTCCCCACAAGAAAGGTTCTTTTTGTCCAGACTTTGTCTGTGGTTGGGGTGAACTCATAGAATAAACACAGAGTTTGTCAATTATGAAGCGTGCTTTGTGGTAAGCAGCATTGACCTCTATTCCAGGCTGTTCGAAGAGCTCATGGTGGTATTTTGGTAGCTTGGAAATGCAAAGTTCTGAGCTGTACGTGTACTGTAGATTTAGGCACATGACTTTGGCACATGCACATGACCTATTGTCTCATACCATGTGATGAAAAGAAATTCCTTCATATCGATGCCCATATGTTACTTTTATACTTGCATAATCTTGGTGATCAATGAATAAACTGAACTATATGTAAGCCCATGATCTAAGAGGTAAAATTGAGGTATTCAATTGTCAGTTCTCATTATACAGTGTTGAATAGTTGAATAGTCTTTTTGTATGCACTTTTACAACTATAAATTTGAATTTTGAGCTCTGCACCTCTAGTCTCTAGATTTTGAATTTGATATAAAATAATGTGTCTTTTAGTGGATTCTACTTACTACACTACCTTTTAAAATAATTTGTTATGGAAAATAATCATTAGCCAGCCTGATTGTGAGACTATTTTATGTGGTGCAGTCAAAATACAGAGTTGTAAACCATTTCACACTGAGCTCCTAAACCCCCAATGGGCAGGGCTTGCCAATGTAGTTACTGCACACCTGACCCCAATGTGGGGTCAAAGGTCATGGGTTCAATGATAATCTTGGTGAATTCATTTTGTTTATTTTATGACAGTTTTCTCTAACACTCTCAAACATCAGTGTCAATGGGCATACCAATGTTACAAGTACTTCCCAGTGTTCACCTTATGTGGGGTGAAAGGTCATGAGGTCAATCTGGCTATAGTCTTTGAGACAAGGAAATGTCTTTAATTGCTTAGTTTATTTGTTCTTTCCCATGTTGATGGTATACATTCAAGTGTATCTGTCTTTATGTTGACTTGACAAAAGGGTTGGAGAACACAGCAAAAGAATACAATGTATGCAGGAAATTCCTGTAGCAATATTTTGCCAAGTCTTGGGTTCCTTCCTTAATACAGGGTGCCAAAACAAGACACAATAAGTAACACAACTTTCATTAGAAACAAAACAAAACAAATCAGGAACAAGTATAAAAACTTTCATGAAAAAACTTTCATGAAAAAACGATAAGTAACAACACTTTTCATTGCTTTAAGCATCAGAAACAACAAAACTTTAATGAGAAGATTTGCAGTAACAGAACTTTTATCAGAATCAATAGAAACAAAATCTTCATTAACAAGTATCCAACCTTTCAGTTTCACCCAGTATGCATGCACATGTAGATAATGTTCAAAGGCATCATTAGTGTCACGTTTCCAGATCAGTCGTTGTGTGGAACATGTTTTTTTTTCCAGGGCCACACTTATTTCCTGACATGGCTTCCTTGTTATATAACATTGCTCAAACATTTCCTTCCTTCTAAGGTTTTATAGACTTAAAATTAAAAAGCACACATTTTGTCCAATTTGTACTGCCAATATCCCCTTGGCTGTTCTGGCAAGGTCTATATTGTTTCATTGAAAGAGAACTGTAACAGGGTGATATCCATGGCCCAAAATGCTTTAAAGGGATCTAGTAACATTGTCAAAAATCCTCAAAACTTACTTTGAATTCTATACAGTATCCGTCAAAATAAACTAACCGATTTAACGCGTTTACTGTTAGCTAAATAAATAACGCGTTAGTAACGCGTTAGAAATCTCTAACGCGTTAGAAGTTTCCTAACGCGTTAGGAATTTCCCTAACGCGTTAGGAATTTCCCTAACGCGTTAGGAAGATCCCTAACGCGTTAGGAAGATCCCTAACGCGTTAGGAAGATCCCTAACGCGTTAGGAAGGTCCCTAACGCGTTAGGAAGTTCCCTAACGCGTTTGGAAGACAAGTTTCGTTTCGTTTTCATCAGCAATTAGTTTGATTGCGTGTTCTTATTTTTAACGCGATGTTTGAGATTTATTTTGTGTCATTTTCTCGTAGCGCACATTGTTACTTTGTCCGCTAATATTGAGATCTATTCATTACCTTTTCCAGACAAGTTTCGTTTCGTTTTCATCAGCAATTAGTTTGATTGCGTGTTCTTATTTTTAACGCGATGTTTGAGATTTATTTTGTGTCATTTTCTCGTAGCGCACATTGTTACTTTGTCCGCTAATATTGAGATCTATTCATTACCTTTTCCAGACAAGTTTCGTTTCGTTTTCATCAGCAATTAGTTTGATTGCGTGTTCTTATTTTTAACGCGATGTTTGAGATTTATTTTGTGTCATTTTCTCGTAGCGCACATTGTTACTTTGTCCGCTAATATTAAGATCTATTCATTACCTTTTCCAGACAAGTTTCGTTTCGTTTTCATCAGCAATTAGTTTGATTGCGTGTTCTTATTTTTAACGCGATGTTTGATATTTATTTTGTGTCATTTTCTCGTACCGCACATTGTTTCTTTGTCCGCTAATATTGAGATCTATTCATTACCTTTTCCAGACAACTTTCGTTTCGTTTTCATCAGCAATTAGTTTGATTGCGTGTTCTTATTTTTAACGCGATGTTTGAGATTTATTTTGAGTCATTTTCTCGTAGCGCACATTGTTACTTTGTCCGCTAATATTAAGATCTATTCATTACCTTTTCCAGACAAGTTTCGTTTCGTTTTCATCAGCAATTAGTTTGTTTGCGTGTTCTTATTTTTAACGCGATGTTTGAGATTTATTTTGTGTCATTTTCTCGTAGCGCACATTGTTACTTTGTCCGCTAATATTGAGATCTATTCATTACCTTTTCCAGACAAGTTTCGTTTCGTTTTCATCAGCAATTAGTTTGATTGCGTCTTCTTATTTTTAACGCGATGTTTGAGATTTATTTTGAGTCATTTTCTCGTAGCGCACATTGTTACTTTGTCCGCTAATATTAAGATCTATTCATTACCTTTTCCAGACAAGTTTCGTTTCGTTTTCATCAGCAATTAGTTTGATTGCGTGTTCTTATTTTTAACGCGATGTTTGAGATTTATTTTGTGTCATTTTCTCGTAGCGCACATTGTTACTTTGTCCGCTAATATTGAGATCTATTCATTACCTTTTCCAGACAAGTTTCGTTTCGTTTTCATCAGCAATTAGTTTGATTGCGTGTTCTTATTTTTAACGCGATGTTTGAGATTTATTTTGTGTCATTTTCTCGTAGCGCACATTGTTACTTTGTCCGCTAATATTAAGATCTATTCATTACCTTTTCCAGACAAGTTTCGTTTCGTTTTCATCAGCAATTAGTTTGATTGCGTGTTCTTATTTTTAACGCGATGTTTGATATTTATTTTGTGTCATTTTCTCGTAGCGCACATTGTTTCTTTGTCCGCTAATATTGAGATCTATTCATTACCTTTTCCAGACAACTTTCGTTTCGTTTTCATCAGCAATTAGTTTGATTGCGTGTTCTTATTTTTAACGCGATGTTTGAGATTTATTTTGAGTCATTTTCTCGTAGCGCACATTGTTACTTTGTCCGCTAATATTAAGATCTATTCATTACCTTTCCCAGACAAGTTTCGTTTCGTTTTCATCAGCAATTAGTTTGTTTGCGTGTTCTTATTTTTAACGCGATGTTTGAGATTTATTTTGTGTCATTTTCTCGTAGCGCACATTGTTACTTTGTCCGCTAATATTGAGATCTATTCATTACCTTTTCCAGACAAGTTTCGTTTCGTTTTCATCAGCAATTAGTTTGATTGCGTCTTCTTATTTTTAACGCGATGTTTGAGATTTATTTTGAGTCATTTTCTCGTAGCGCACATTGTTACTTTGTCCGCTAATATTAAGATCTATTCATTACCTTTTCCAGACAAGTTTCGTTTCGTTTTCATCAGCAATTAGTTTGATTGCGTGTTCTTATTTTTAACGCGATGTTTGAGATTTATTTTGTGTCATTTTCTCGTAGCGCACATTGTTACTTTGTCCGCTAATATTGAGATCTATTCATTACCTTTTCCAGACAAGTTTCGTTTCGTTTTCATCAGCAATTAGTTTGATTGCGTGTTCTTATTTTTAACGCGATGTTTGAGATTTATTTTGTGTCATTTTCTCGTAGCGCACATTGTTACTTTGTCCGCTAATATTAAGATCTATTCATTACCTTTTCCAGACAAGTTTCGTTTCGTTTTCATCAGCAATTAATTTGATTGCGTGTTCTTATTTTTAACGCGATGTTTGAGATTTATTTTGTGTCATTTTCTCGTAGCGCACATTGTTACTTTGTCCGCTAATATTAAGATCTATTCATTACCTTTTCCAGACAAGTTTCGTTTCGTTTTCATCAGCAATTAGTTTGATTGCGTGTTCTTATTTTTAACGCGATGTTTGATATTTATTTTGTGTCATTTTCTCGTAGCGCACATTGTTTCTTTGTCCGCTAATATTGAGATCTATTCATTACCTTTTCCAGACAACTTTCGTTTCGTTTTCATCAGCAATTAGTTTGATTGCGTCTTCTTATTTTTAACGCGATGTTTGAGATTTATTTTGTGTCATTTTCTCGTAGCGCACATTGTTACTTTGTCCGCTAATATTAAGATCTATTCATTACCTTTTCCAGACAAGTTTCGTTTTCATCAGCAATTAGTTTGTTTGCGTGTTCTTATTTTTAACGCGATGTTTGAGATTTAGTTTGTGTCATTTTCTCGTAGCGCACATTGTTACTTTGTCCGCTAATATTGAGATCTATTCATTACCTTTTCCAGACAAGTTTCGTTTCGTTTTCATCAGCAATTAGTTTGATTGCGTGTTCTTATTTTTAACGCGATGTTTGAGATTTATTTTGTGTCATTTTCTCGTAGCGCACATTGTTACTTTGTCCGCTAATATTAAGATCTATTCATTACCTTTTCCAGACAACTTTCGTTTCGTTTTCATCAGCAATTAGTTTGATTGCGTGTTCTTATTTTTAACGCGATGTTTGAGATTTAATTTGTGTCATTTTCTCGTAGCGCACATTGTTACTTTGTCCGCTAATATTGAGATCTATTCATCAATACAAAATGTGTCGCAAGCTAGATCAACAAAATTATCGTTTTCATATCCTCAGTCTTTTACTATCGGCCGACTGTTAAAGATCGCAGTTAAATGTAGAAGAGAACATGAAAACGATAGATTTGTTGATCTATAGTCGCCAGCAAGCTGGGATTCAGGGTAAAGCTGGATTGAAAATAAGTTTATACTCTCGTGTAAAAATATATATATATATACGCAACCTGGAAGGGGCCGTTTTCGATAGAGTAAATACAATCTTACAAAAACGTATAACCCGCTTGATAATTTTATGTTGTCATATCATGTGACGATGTATGTATTATCATGACTTTGTTGATGGTGGTTGTATTTGTCTAACTATATACCGATCAGTTGTTGATGATTATGACTGACAGTGATGACTAAATAAAAGCATGTAAATACAAAAATAATCATGGAGGCTGGACGATATCGGGAACCATCAAGGCTGCATGACGCTCGAGTATATCCGAGGTAAGCATGCCAGGTAGGTAATCTGCTAGTAAAGTTGTATGAATATTATAATTTCATTATACAGGCCGTGAACAAAAGTATGTGTATTGTGCATTGGTGTAGACCGAGCTAATCCGACCGTGAGAATGCGGCAGTTGTTTCCAAGAAAGACAGTACGCGTGCGCGCTGTAGAGTGAGGAATAATGGTAAACAAGTCGCCAACCAGTTCCAACTTCACAGGGGCCGCGGAAAGGTGGGGGACTGACCACATTTTAAGTGTTATTTAATGCTTATGTATTTTATTGTTTAAGCCAAAAAAAGTGTGGGGGCTGCAGCCCCACCCCCCGCTCCCGCGGCCCCTGCCTGCTTCATGCCGCATTATATTACGGGTTCGATCGTTCATTGTATTGCAAGCTCAACTGTGATTACTTTTAGTTACGTTCCTCACGTAAAACTAATAATCGCCGAATCATTGTTGGTACATGTTTGATAATAATTACTTCGTACCGCGAATAGAGTCATGCTTCGAGAGAAAACACAGTATTTTTGAAACACGAAACGAATCATGCAGCCGCAAATGAGTCATGAATAAGCTCGCAATTTAAAGTTGTATCGCAAAATTTATCGTTGTGCTGTCTTTCTTGAGATGTGAACAGTGGTGTAGCGACGGGCACGGCCCCCGCCCCCCCCCCCCCCAAAAAAAAAAAATTGAAAAGCAATAGAAAACATAAGCAGGGGACATTATTTGAACAAACATAGAAATACATAAGGTGTGCGCCCCCCCCCCCCCCCCCCCCAATCCGTCCGACCACGCTACGCCACTATGTAAAGGTAGTTTATTGGAAAATAATTTAATATCTATCATGGACTTGACAAAGTTACGACGATTGTGATATTTGTTCTGAGAAACCTAGTAGTTTACGGGCAGAGTTGAATCCGTTTGGTAAAGCCAAAGGCTTCTAGTTTGGCTTTGACCAGATAGTCGGGACTGCACTGACGTGTTTTGTTTTTTGTTTTTTGGAGGGGGGGGGGGGGGGGGGGGGGGACACAATAATTTGCGTACTTCTCATAACAAAAGTCGGACCAAAATGTCCCCAGTTTGTCATCGCCTTTTTTTGGTCTTTATTTTGTCGTATATTATTAAATTATTTCATGATCTGTCATGTCGCCATGTCCGTCATTGGGATCCCTTTGATCGTCTCTAAATGAAAACAAATAAAACATGTTAGATTATATTATAACAAGTATTCACGTTATTATTATGAATATGATTCAGAGTGATATTATGTGATTTCCTCCGATCATAATACGACAGTAATATTACATTACGGGTTTCCCCATCGATGGTTTTCCCGCGCGTGCGGACGTAAAGCCACGTGCATGCGATTATGCAAGGTGCTCGGCGACTCGGAGCGCGCGCCTAGGCCAATTGGCTTGGCGGCCAGCGCCGCAGCACGCCAGCGCCACTGGCCGCCCTTCCTTAGCGTGCTTCCCGCCCGATCCATATTATGGGCTTTTCGCAAGAAACTGAGTTAATTCTGAATAGTCTGGAACTATTTCCCCGTAAATATTAATATGTACATCTATCGGCGTCAATATGTGTAATATTATTGGCATATAATAAGAGCAATGTCAGCCCTAAACACTGCATTTTGCCAATGTTTGCGACTTTGCGCGATTGCGTGATTTTACCGGGCCGTGTTCCGGTCCGGTCTGGAGACCATAGAAAAAAATGCTTATAACACGAAATTATCATATATTTGTAAGAAGATGTGTTATGTTATTTTTTTGTTTTTCATTTTCGGGCAAGAAAGTTATCAATTCGGGCAAGTAAAATTTAAAAAAACCTGATTTTACTTGCCCGACTGGGCAAGTGAAAAAAGTTAGAGTGGAGTCATAGATCACCAAATTATATTCATAGCGTTGCAAAACGAATCGTATGCACAAGAAAATGAAAGACTATAATCATCATTTCAGATTTATTTCGTGTCATGTTCTTGTAGCGAAAATGTTTACTTAGCTTGCTAACATTATTTTGTTCGTCGATTGCAATTTAGGTCATTTTGAGGAAAAGTCGGTATATGGGCTGAAAATTGAATACGGTACACGTCAAAGAGTTTTCCATAGAGAATATAAGTAGCAGGCCATTCATTGATGCGCCCGCACCCCTTCTCCCGTGAATGGAGAGTAGCCACTTCATCGCACAATGAGAACAATAGCCAGAGATT
Source organism: Echinarachnius parma (assembly GCA_037951105.1). Taxonomy (NCBI): domain Eukaryota; kingdom Metazoa; phylum Echinodermata; class Echinoidea; order Clypeasteroida; family Echinarachniidae; genus Echinarachnius; species Echinarachnius parma. The sequence continues at coordinate 60,276 of JBAMJV010003472.1, forward strand.
ATCGGACGCCGCGATGTAGGCCTACATTGTAGTGTTGCGTAACATCCTGAAGATAGTGGGGGGGGGGGGGGGGGGGGGGGGGGTGGGTTCATATAATTACTTGAGAATGCATGGCATTGTTTGCATCATTCAGTATATAACACAAAGTATGTAGCGAAATAAATTAATCAACATGATTGTTTCATATTCACGGTAAAATCAATATAATTAAAAATGGCATATTTATATTCATTTAATTCAGTGCAGTGTGATTATTCAAAACGTTGTCAGTTATTACAATCAATGCGTTACATATTTCATCAATCACAAAATTATATTCATAGCGTTGCACAACAAAACATATGAGCACAAGAAACTGAAAGACTATATCGAAACGGAGTCTTGTAAAAGATACATTTAAAAACAGTATAGTTTGTAAAAATGGAAAGAAGTAAAGTCCTTCCCGTGCGAATGTTGGCATATAAGGCAATGCCTATCTCTGATTCATTAGCCTAGCTCCTAGGCCACACGTCTATGTGGCGAAAGCTCCTTTGGTAATAGTTTTGCCTTCTCCGTTCTATAAATGACTGGCAAGAAAACAATATGCGCTACGAGAAAATGACACAAAATAAATCTCAAACATCGCGTTAAAAATAAGAACACGCAATCAAACTAATTGCTGATGAAAACTAAACGAAATTTGTCTGGAAAAGGTAATGAATAGATCTCAATATTAGCGGACAAAGTAACAATGTGCGCTACGAGAAAATGACACAAAATAAATCTCAAACATCGCGTTAAAAATAAGAACACGCAATCAAACTAATTGCTGATGAAAACGAAAAGAAATTTGTCTGGAAAAGGTAATTAAATAGATCTTAATATTGGCGGACAAAGTAACAATGTGCGCTACGAGAAAATGACACAAAATAAAACTCAAACATCGCGTTAAAAATAAGAACACGCAAACAAACTAATTGCTGATGAAAACGAAACGAAACTTGTCTGGAAAAGGTAATGAATAGATCTCAATATTAGCGGACAAAGTAACAATGTGTGCTACGATAAAATGACACAAAATAAATCTCAAACATTGCGTTAAAAATAAGAACACGCAATCAAACTAATTGCTGATGAAAACTAAACGAAATTTGTCTGGAAAAGGTAATGAATAGATCTTATCAATATTAGCGGACAAAGTAACAATGTGCGCTACGATAAAAAGACACAAAATAAATCTCAAACATCGCGTTAAAAATAAGAACACGCAATCAAACTAATTGCTGATGAAAACGAAAAGAAACTTGTCTGGAAAAGGTAATTAAATAGATCTTAATATTAGCGGACAAAGTAACAATGTGCGCTACGGGAAAATGACACAAAATAAATCTCAAACTTCACGTTTTATCATTGCAAAATAAGAAGACGCAATCAAACTAATTGCTGATGAAAACGAAACGAAACTTGTCTGGAAAAGGTAATGAATAGATCTTAATATTAGCGGACAAAGTAACAATGTGCGCTACGAGAAAATGACACAACATAAATCTCAAACATCGCGTTAAAAATAAGAAGACGCAATCAAACTAATTGCTGATGAAAACTAAACGAAATTTGTCTGGAAAAGGTAATGAATAGATCTTATCAATATTAGCGGACAAAGTAACAATGTGCGCTACGATAAAAAGACACAAAATAAATCTCAAACATCGCGTTAAAAATAAGAACACGCAATCAAACTAATTGCTGATGAAAACGAAAAGAAACTTGTCTGGGAAAGGTAATTAAATAGATCTTAATATTAGCGGACAAAGTAACAATGTGCGCTACGAGAAAATGACACAAAATAAATCTCAAACTTCACGTTTTATCATTGCAAAATAAGAAGACGCAATCAAACTAATTGCTGATGAAAACGAAACGAAACTTGTCTGGAAAAGGTAATGAATAGATCTTAATATTAGCGGACAAAGTAACAATGTGCGCTACGAGAAAATGACACAAAATAAATCTCAAACATCGCGTTAAAAATAAGAAGACGCAATCAAACTAATTGCTGATGAAAACTAAACGAAATTTGTCTGGAAAAGGTAATGAATAGATCTTATCAATATTAGCGGACAAAGTAACAATGTGCGCTACGATAAAATGACACAAAATAAATCTCAAACATCGCGTTAAAAATAAGAACACGCAATCAAACTAATTGCTGATGAAAACGAAAAGAAATTTGTCTGGAAAAGGTAATTAAATAGATCTTAATATTAGCGGACAAAGTAACAATGTGCGCTACGAGAAAATGACACAAAATAAATCTCAAACATCGCGTTAAAAATAAGAACACGCAAACAAACTAATTGCTGATGAAAACGAAACGAAACTTGTCTGGAAAAGGTAATGAATAGATCTCAAAATAAGCGGACAAAGTAACAATGTGCGCTACGAGAAAATGACACAAAATAAATCTCAAACATCGCGTTAAAAATAAGAACACGCAATCAAACTAATTGCTGATGAAAACGAAAAGAAATTTGTCTGGAAAAGGTAATTAAATAGATCTTAATATTAGCGGACAAAGTAACAATGTGCGCTACGAGAAAATGACACAAAATAAATCTCAAACATCGCGTTAAAAATAAGAACACGCAAACAAACTAATTGCTGATGAAAACGAAACGAAACTTGTCTGGAAAAGGTAATGAATAGATCTTAATATTAGCGGACAAAGTAACAATGTGCGCTACGAGAAAATGACACAAAATAAATCTCAAACATCGCGTTAAAAATAAGAAGACGCAATCAAACTAATTGCTGATGAAAACTAAACGAAATTTGTCTGGAAAAGGTAATGAATAGATCTTATCAATATTAGCGGACAAAGTAACAATGTGCGCTACGATAAAATGACACAAAATAAATCTCAAACATCGCGTTAAAAATAAGAACACGCAATCAAACTAATTGCTGATGAAAACGAAAAGAAATTTGTCTGGAAAAGGTAATTAAATAGATCTTAATATTAGCGGACAAAGTAACAATGTGCGCTACGAGAAAATGACACAAAATAAATCTCAAACATCGCGTTAAAAATAAGAACACGCAAACAAACTAATTGCTGATGAAAACGAAACGAAAAAACTTGTCTGGAAAAGGTACTGAATAGATCTCAATATAAGCGGACAAAGAAACAATGTGCGCTACGAGAAAATGACACAAAATAAATCAGAAACATCGCGTTAAAAATAAGAACACGCAATCAAACTAATTGCTGATGAAAACGAAAAGAAACTTGTCTGGAAAAGGTAATGAATAGATCTCAATATTAGCGGACAAAGTAACAATGTGCGCTACGAGAAAATGACACAAAATAAATCAGAAACATCGCGTTAAAAATAAGAACACGCAAACAAACTAATTGCTGATGAAAACGAAACGAAACTTGTCTGGAAAAGGTAATGAATAGATCTTAATATTAGCGGACAAAGTAACAATGTGCGCTACGAGAAAATGACACAAAATAAATCAGAAACATCGCGTTAAAAATAAGAACACGCAATCAAACTAATTGCTGATGAAAACGAAACGAAACTTCTCTGGAAAAGGTAATGAATAGATCTTAATATTAGCGGACAAAGTAACAATGTGCGCTACGAGAAAATGACACAAAATAAATCTCAAACATCGCGTTAAAAATAAGAACACGCAATCAAACTAATTGCTGATGAAAACTAAACTAAACTTGTCTGGAAAAGGTAATGAATAGATCTCAATATTAGCGGACAAAGTAACAATGTGCGCTACGAGAAAATGACACAAAATAAATCTCAAACATTGCGTTCATCATTGCAAAATAAGAACATGCAATCAAACTGATCAAACTGAAAAAATGACTTAGAATCAATCTGAAACATTGTCTTTATTTAAATTACCGTTTGGGACATTGCTGGCGCACTCGGAAAAATTATAACGCGTTAGGAAACTTTCTAACGCGTTAGGGATTTTTCTAACGCGTTAGGTAACTTCCTAACGCGTTAGGGATCTTCCTAACGCGTTAGGGAACTTCCTAACGCGTTAGGGATTTTTCTAACGCGTTAGGAATCATCCTAACGCGAGTAACGTTTTCAAAACGTTAGAAATATAATTAACGTTTTGAAAACGTTACTCGCGTTAGGGGGGTTAGTTTATTTTGACGTATACTGTAGGTTCTCACATACTTCATTGTATTAGTAAGTATTACTAATAGAAGCATGGGACAGGTTTTGGTTAGTGAAATTTCCCTTTTGTTAAAAAGGATATTAATGATTGAAGTGTTCATATTTTTAATTATCCACTGGAAAGTTATAACTGCGTACAAAGTCAGTGCAATGAGCTAGGGAATATCACTTATCATTTTGGCTCATTTCTTGGCCATATAATATCCATTTAATGTGAAATGTTCACACATTACTCAGTGGACAATGATATCAGATCACAAGTTCACAACAATATACATTTTATCAACCATTGATCACTTTTTTGCATGCGTCAAAGAAGTTACTAGATCCCTGGTACCCATGGAAGACGATTTGATTTTGATAGTTCTGTTCTCCAAAGACCCTAGCCTAGGCTGAGTATTTCTAGGATCAGCCCTGAATGGGTTAAAAGCTACATGAGGATATAGGAATAACAATAAGTTTAATTTGATTGTTACAATATGATATTGTCAATATTATTATGAACATTGAAAATATGAATATTTATTTTGGTCGTTTAAATATCAAAGCATATTTAATTAGTAGAACAAATTTAATTAGGAAAACTAAGCTGTCTTAGTATAAAATCACATGTTTTGATCACAGCTTATTTGTTATGCTTGAAAGTAATGTACCTTGAAATTGTAGTACTTTGTAAATGTCATCCATGCAGAAAAATCATATTAAATAGTATGTTTGCACACATAAATTTGTTTTCATACGATCAAAGGGTTGTAATTTGTTTGGGAAACATGTGAAGGTTATAAATACTGATATAAGCTGTACCCAAGGCAAGTTGTGAATGAGTGACAAGTCAAACCCAAATCATTTCCTCTCGATTGGAGAACTTTTTCTTTCTTTCTAAACCTAGGATTATCACAAAATGTACATGAATTGGTTGTACCAGGGAAATCTCGCTCCCACTTCTGTGGTTGTACTTTATTCAGACAGTGTTTCTTTTTTCTTCTTGTAGATTTATCTTATACACGAACTGGTCCTATCTTACTCTTACCTTTTTACAGAGAATTATTACTCATATGAATTAATCTTATTCTTCTTTAACAGAGCCCCCTTTCAAGAGGGGAGAAGGATTGCCACACGTAAAAATAGTTTTGTATTTGGGTTAGTCCACGGGGTTGGGTCATTTTTTGTGACATACCAGAAGTGAGAAACTGTGTCTCCTATCAACTGTAACAATGTTTGCTCAAATTGAGTTTTACATAAAAAGCATAGCCAACTTTCTTCAGAAGTACTCAAGCTTCATGGTGAATCAATATTATGGACCCAAAGTTTATGTAATGTTATATGAATATGATGTCCATGTAACGTAGGTAAAAAGAGAAATGTGTATTAAGCAAAGATTTGTATGAAAAGCAACTGAAACAGGAACGATTCTGGTAGGGCACTACTATATAATATTAATTGCATACAAATCTTCAACAGATGATTTCATCTTCCATGTGTAGTAGAAGATCTCATACCAACGTTACATGGACATCGTCATATTTGTTGACCCAACCCCATGGAATGACCCATTTGTATAAGTTTCTCTTTTATTTCCTAGGGTAATCACATGTTCATGAATTGATGTCAGTACAGTCCTTTTCAGGCAAAACCCTTCTTTCTTGTCTTTCTTGTCTTTCTGTAAGGTTTTTCACGAACATGAATAGGTCTTATCTTCTTATTGGCGGGATCAGATCGCCTTCCCTAAGCGGCTTATAGTATTACAAGACAATGCAGCAATCTGTCTTCCGGGCTTATGACTTATGTTCTCTTCTTCCTGTCATCTTCAGAGAAAAGATGGAGAAAAAAAAAATCATGGAAAGCTGCCGAAGAAAAGAAGAAATCACTTTTTGTTGTAATTTCTTCCCTTTTTTGGGGGGAGGGGGGGGGGGGGGGGGGGCAGGGGCAATATGAAGTTTTGGAGCTGAAATTATAAGCAGACATTAATCAAATGATAAAATGTCCCGCCAAGCTCAGTTTGACTCCAATTAGGGACTAGCAGGGGGTGGGAAGGCAGAGAAAAGAAGAACTCCTTTTTTGTACATTTTCCTCTCCTTAAAAAAAAGAAGATTTTTCGGCTTTACACTTGAGAAATGGGGAAAAGAATGGTTGATTGTGCGAGAGATAAATGGGGTTGATTGTCAGCTGGTTTTTGTTATCAAAACATTATCAAACATGTGATTCCCAACCCTATCAAATGGTATAGGTCATCTTAGTTCTAACTGGCTCGTCCTTAGTTAGGGTCAGTGAACCAGTTTAAGCTATATAGTGACATGATAAAGGATTGTGGTGACACTACACAAAAGATGATTAGTGGGACTAATAAGCATATTGTGTTTTTTTTTAATAAGTAGCTTTACTTTTAATTGGAATATAGGCCAGTCAACTTTGAGTGTTAATCACAGACACAGGGAGATAAAACAATGTACAATGAGTCAGAATTCAACTTATGAATATATATACACAATAAACACAAAATAATCTACTTCATATCTGCTACATCAACTTCCAACTATATTTATACTACCACTGCTACTACTTCTACTACTGCTACTGCTATTGCTATTGTTTCAAATGTCTTATATACCAAGCTTCCACATTTATTTTTATTATGACAATAATTATTATAAATACTAAATAAAACACAGTTTGTTGGATTGTATGATCAAGCCTTGGTCATTGGATAAGAAATGTAGTGAAGCAATAAATCATATAAATGCTCATGGTCGGTGCACATTGGAAACATGCACATTATAAATATGGCATTTTCTTGAGTTGTTTGTAACATTTTCAAATTGAATTTTCCTCATAAAAATCAAGAGGGTTTGGAAAACAGGAGAATCCAATCAGATTTTGATCTGCACAGATGTACTCGGATCTGTCTTGACCTTTACCCGTTTTTTATGTTTCTTACTTTTTTTTGACGGTTGCGTCACAACTTCAGCTTATAATGGAATGGGGCTGAAGTAGAAGTAGAAAAGTACATGTTTTGTTTACCAGGACGGGTGATGGATGCAATATAAATGGCTGCTTTTATGAACAACATGTACTTAACAGCCTTAGGGGATGTATTAAAGGGAAGGGTAGAGATATACAAAGATAATGATAAATTGATGCATGGTAGTATGGATGTAGTATTTAGATGCAAGAGGAAGTACATGTATGTATTGTTTACCAGTATGGATGTAAATATGAATGGCTGCTTCAGAAACGTTATGAGATTGTACAACCTCAGGGGATGTAGCAAAGGGTAGCAATGTGGTGCTCGAGGAAAGTTAAATAAATTCTTGAGATGTGTGGTAGAATGTAATATGCAATATTCACAAGTGATCATAGTATGCAAGTACGGCTTCTTCAAGGACTTTATGCAATTGTACAACCTCAGAGCATAGGGTAGCCATGCCACTTGCAACTTTAAAGTTGGAATACAATTTAGAGAATCATAATAGCATCAAAGCAAAGATATCAGTTAAAAGGCATTCCCATGAAAATCGATGCTGGAGTCGCTTTAAAGAAAGGACAGTTGATATGCATGGAAAAGTTGGCGTAAACAAGATTTACAGTATTGTGGATAGAATATTCAAATCAGATTGTCCACTTTACACAATGGCATCTAGCCTTGAAAGGTGTACATTGCATAAAGTCACATTATATCAGAACGTGATATTTCATGTCCTTCCATTGTTATCCAGGCCACTCTTCTTTGGCTTTCACACGCTCTCCCATCCTTGGGTGAAAATAGATCATGTTGGAGATGGAGGGAGTGAGAGGGAGATGGGATGGAGATAGATTGAGGGGGTTAGGGGTAGAAAGAGGGGGGAGGGGGAGAGGGGGAGCTCTGGGGAAGAGGCTGAGCTCTGGGGAAGAGGCTTGAGGGAGGGGGAGAAGGGGGAGGGGATAAAGAAGGAAGAAAGGGAGACGTAGGAAAAGAATGCCATGAGAGGGGGAGGAGGAGAGATCAGAAGAAAAAAAGAGAAGGAGAAAGAAACATAAAGATAGGGAGAGAGAAAGACTGAAATAATCAAAGGAATAGAAAAAGAAAAAAAAGAAAAAAAGAAAAAGAGAAAAATAAAGAAGGAGAGAGGGAGAGAAAAGACATAGAAAGAGCATGACTCTTGATCACATTATTGCCATAATAATTCCTTAGCCCCATTAATTGAATCTGGTGTAGTGCATCATATCAAGGTGAAGACATGACTAATTGATGTCACCCTCTCTTGTAAGGCATCATTTCAATCCAATACCCATTGTAAAACATCGTAAACTGCCAGATAGTGGATGGCATTTTATGCTCTGGAGATTCTTACATTTCTGAACATTTTCGACTTTCTAAAGTCGTCTCCACTAAGCCTAAGTTTACATTAAAGGTAGTTTATGTGCTTTGAGCACCTTATTAGGTGGATATTACGCAATATAAATATTCAATATTATTATCATTATTTAGTTTGGACTTTTAAATCAGATGCGTGGTGCCATCTTGTGAACGCCTTGCGCATGGTACGTAATGCTCACTGGCTCAGTGTTGTGCAGTGCGCGCAAACTAGCCTAGTTCAAAATGGCGATCCGCGGTGTAGCATCCCCACGCTTGACGCTCTTTAAGTTTACCTTAAAGGTAGTTTGGACTTGTAAAGCAGATGCGTGGTGCCATCTTGCAAACGGTGCACAATACACTGACTCAGTGCTATGCAGGCGCACAAAACTAGCCTAGTATAAAATGGTGTAGTATCCCCATACATGACAATCTTTAATCTACCTACTGAATCCTGATATGTACACGCCTTTCCTGGAACGTTAGTGATGACACATTTCAAAGAATTAATGAATGACCAAATGTGTACTCGTTATTGATTAGATTCTATTCTCTTATTTGATGGAAAATGGTAATAACCGTGTACTTGGAATTCACCAAAAGACATAAGGAAATAGATATTTGCTGTTGAAGTGAGCTATGAATATGAATGCTGTATAATAGTTGTAAGTATTTTAGGAAGTGTTCTGTATAGTGCTAACTGCTATATTGTCAACATGGTTGATTGCTTCGCTAAATAAACTTTTGTGTGATGGTGCCTATTTGGGGCTATTCATTAAAACACAGTTAGTACTTTAGGTGTATAAAATTATATGAGATTTTCTTTGGCTATAAATGCATTATAGAAGTCTACTCATATAAAGTCTTATAATGGGCATGAGAATGTCCGATACAAAACCCATTCGCGTTTAGTCCAGAAAATAACGGGGCAGTGGTCTGGGAGAATGGATGCTCTACCAAAATTGATTGTTTTTGAATGGGTTTAAAATAAGTTGTACAGGCCCAGTATACTATGGGGATCTGGTCAGCCCTGTATTAACTTTATGGGAATTGCAAACTCTAGTTGGGAACAGGTTAAGAAAATGAGCAGAATGTGGGTGAGAGATGGGTCATCATGTCCACATGAGTGGTAGACCATGACGTCAGATCACTTAAGCTCCTTTGGGGTTCCGCCTTCTTTGAAAAATTTATGAGATTTTTAATACGAAACCCTCCAGTGCACGTCAATTGCACCACTTTTTTGTGACGTATTGGATTTGAATACCATGTCCATGCTACATTGAGCGGTAACAGTATTGTACCAGTACCTTTATTAGCATTGCTCATATATCTTTTAACAGCTTTGAACTGGTTACTTTATGGTGCATGCCGGTTTATATTCTGACACAGTTTTAATATCGCTGGTAGTGTGACGTAGTGTGAATTGACATTGTTTTGATGTTTCAGATACATTATCTCGAAAGAGAACCAGCATATATATCATAAAGATGTTATAAATTATATTACATGGTATGTTGAATGTCTGACCCCTAAACGCTTTAGCAGTGCCCCAGAAGGACATTATTCATGGACAAATTACCATAGAATGCCATTATGTATCATTTTAAATCATTGACTATTATTGAAATGGGGCCAGTCAATGGGGAAAACATTTAAACTGCATGCAAAATTCTGAAGTTATTTGCTTAGGAAATTGAATTTTCTGAATAGCTTCTAATCACCATTAATCCTATATTGGCATTTCCCCTGAATTCTGAAAGTGTTCTATCATATTCCCAAACACTTTTATCCATAATTACAGAAGCAAACTTACATATTCATGGACACCATTTACATGGTATATTGACAGATTAAAAGCAAAACATAATGTTCAATTTACTTTCAACATTCTGTATTAAATGTGACCATCAAAATCAAATCATCTCCAGTGTCAGAAAATGTAGACCTCTGTTTGAAATGAAAACATAAAATGTATTATATGGGTCAGCAAAAGATGACACTATTTATGTAAACACCGAAGGACAAATGCCCTGCCAAAGTGCATGTTTTTTCTGACACTCTCTCTCTCTCTTGATACTCTGGTTTCATTACCCATGGCAAGAGCATAATTTTACACTTTCTAACAATTCTTCATATTCAGGACAACAAAATAACAGTCATAACAGGCCATATTTTGATTGAGTGACCTATATAAAAAATCTGTCTCAATTTCAATGAGAGACTCCCACTGTGGCAAACTCGTATTAAATCTTGAAAACCCTGTTTGTATTCATAATGGCAAAATGGTGTTTGAAACATAGCACCTTTTGATTGCCTGACCTACATAAAATCTGATTAAATTTCAATAAGGAAGCCTTAATATGACAAAGTTCTCCTTTAAAATACATCCAACCTAGCTTGTAGACATTCACATACGTACACTTTAGCCATAATAACAAAATGATGTTTGAAACATGGCATCTTATGAGTGACTAACCTAAACTACCTCGCCATAGTAGTAGAGAATGTATTGGCTGATATTAATAACAACATAAGTACTCGGCCACAACAGTCAGGGAATCATTTCCCTGATATAAACCTGGTGTACGTTGTATTATTTGATACTTTGATGAAATGATTTCTAAAGAAAGTGCATTATCTTTCTTAAAGGTCCATTTACATTAAGTTTGAAGGAGAAAAAAAAGAGATACATCTGTCTTTAAAAAAGAAAACTAGTCAAATGTGCTTATTATTCTTTGATGAGTCTAATGCGCTTGCTATTTGCCTTGAGGGTAAGATGGGTATCGGTGTGTTTTCTTTTCATTTTGCTACCATTGTGCGGTTCAAAAGATGCCATCAAGTGTTTGATTTGTTTGGAAAATGGTTAACACTTTGTGCGCTGTGCAGTAGATCCCGCCGTCGCCAGATTATTTTAGGCGCGCTCCACGCATCGTATATTGTATGCGCGCGCGCGCCGTACGCATCGTTGTCTGTGACTAGAGTCGAACAAAGCGGGCCGCTGTTTGTGACTTGAGTCGAACAAAGCGCTCAAAGAGTTAAAAAGTTTAACTCATTCTTCAACTATCGATAGAAATCCCAATTTTTGGGGCACTACCATATCTTCATGTTGCCCGGAGAGGGTTGATAAGAGAGCATTCGTGACCCGCTATAGAAAAAACCCGCCACTTGTCGGTAATTCATGTTTTGAAGAAATGGCCATTTTAAGTTCACACAATGTGTGTAAAAGACCTATGATTGTAAAATTGAAACAATCATATCTTCACCAATTATTGACCAATTAGTTAGAACAAAGCATCAAATGAAAGCTTGTGATGAGGCCTTTGTAATGGTATGAAAATCTACATTTTGATTTTTACCGACAAGTGCCCGGTTTTGCTATAGCCGGTCACATTTAGTAGGATGCAATATGAATATCTGGACACATTCAGGGCCTTGACGATATATTTGCTTTGACCCATTCATTCACATGGTAACATAGAATGTAGTACAAGTCGATAAGCAAATGTTTGGCTTGTATCATAACATCACGCAGCACATAATAGTAAGTTCATGTAAAATTACAAGTACTATGAAGTATAGGGCTCATACAATATTCCAAACACTCATGGCCTTGATAATCAATATTATTAGAAGCGGTGGCCTTCAGGCCAAGAGCAAGGGGGGGGGGGGGTCACCAGCAAGGAGATTGATATTGGCGGCTTGCGTCTGGCCGCGAGAGCAATAAATTATGAATGAAAAAAAAATATTACTCATCCATTCATAAAGCGTTTTGAGTAGATAACCATTCCGCTCACATGCACGTAGTCAGTGGGCCGAAGATGGATAGACAAAATACGGGAGGGGGAGCATGAGGAGAATCTCCAAGGAGGAAAGATGATGATGAGTTGTGAATGAAAGTAGGGGGTACCCCATTTGTGAAAATATATTATTTATATCAGAGATATGGAGTGCATTTTAATAGCGATGACTGAATCATCGGTGATTTGCAAAGGAAATGTTTATATCATTATGATGATAAGATGCTCTACTATTAATCCATTGCCCCTTATGCACGGAATATGATATGTGGGATAATTCAAAGGCTTTAGTAAAATATTATTTCATTGTTTCTAAGATTGTACAGAGATTAAAGATTGGTTGAAGTTTATTTTCATCTGTTATACCAATGTTGTATACTATTCATATAAACATTTAAAACAGTTATATGTTTGTTTTAGTTTAATGAATCTTAGGCAAACGGGTCATAATACCATTAAAAGGTTATTTTGCTTTTAAAATGGAAATATAATTTGGTATAGTGAACATATTCTGTGTTGATTGAGGGCAAAGTCGCTAGACTTGTCATCATGGGAAACATATATATACAAATGAATGTTCAAATAGAAAGTTTAAGGACGTTGTAGCATTGCAAATGGGTGGTTTGGAACATATCATTGAAGGTTAATTTACTTTCACATGGCCCATGCAATCGTTTTCTAATTTAGGCATCAACCATTGCTGCTCCATCAAGGTAATTCTGATAATTGGTACCTATTGGCTTGCACTTTTGTAATGAAAATAATCCATCAAATTGCAGATTAATCAAATCTGCAGTGCCATTTATGATCAGTACCCATGCATACAGACTACAGTAAGAGATCTGACCTTGGGTTTGAGGATATTAAAGTTTATTTTTTAACCTCCACTACAAACAAAAAAGGTTGACAATAAATAATGCTGCCAAGTACATTTTTTGAACTTCCAACTATTGAACAAAATGTCAAGTGTAATATGATTCAATACTATCTTTGAGTGATTTACATCACACATACCGTATTTGTCGGTGTATTAACCGCTCCGGTGTATTAACCGCACCCCTAAAAAAAATTTTTTTAAAAAATGGTGGTTAATACGGTCGTGTATTAACCGCACCCCCTTTTTTTTTTTTTTTTTTTTGGAAAAAAGGTGCGGTTAATACACCAGCAAATACGGTACTCACATTTGTTTTGCATACTACATGTACATAATACCCATTCAAAGTGGTATAATATTGTACACCTCTCATGTTGTGTCTATAGATGTATGTGTTAGAAATGATTGCTTATAGTGTTGTGAAGCTCATCACATTTAGTTAGCACTCTTTTAATTGTGTTATAAAGAAGTGTGGGGCATTACTGGGCACTTGAATGATTTTCAGAGGCACTTTTTGGTGTTTCAGGCTAAATCGCCCTGAGCGCGCAAGTATTCCTTTTCACTGTTGTGCATTGTGTATTTGGACTATTAAGGCACAAGCTTTAATTTGAATAAAAACGTTGCAGTTCTATAAACCAGCAATCTCATTAAGTGCATGACATGACGGACTAGTTTGATGGGAATAAAAGAAACCCAGACAGAAATAATCAATTAGCCTAGAAACAAGTCTAACCTTTTTCTACCGGCATTGATTGATGAAACTGGGACGCGGTGTCGCATTCTGTGAAAAATATAATGTTTAGCTCAGGGTGTATACACATATGTCCGTGTCAATTAGACAATACAAGTTGGTGTTTATTCTCCTGGTAATTTTGATGATGTGTGTTAAATATACATGGAATCTCTTTAAAATGTGAATTTCGTCTTGCAGTATTTTAAAATAAATAAAATAAATATGTCTTCCTAAAGGGAAACATGTAAACTAAAAAAGGATAATATTTGAAAATATAGGTCATAGTAGATGGGCTCATTTAGTAGCAGTTGTTCAAATCCATTACATATTAAACACCCCATGTCTACACATAGCTCGAAATCTCTATTAAAAATGCATAGAGTTAAGGAGGAGACCTACTTTTGGGTTAAAAACAGTGCCTTGTTCCAAAGGCATTATGGTTTTATATGGCTTGCAAGAAAATAAAAAGTTACTTTCCTATATCAAGGAAGTGTATTTTATTTGAAAGAATTACAGACAGCAATAGGATAATGGAAATTTGGATACTATTCCTAGAAATATACATTACTTCTTCAATTTTGAAATGTGCCTTTTTTCGTTGTGACCCCTCCTATAAATACTCTGTAAGAAAACAAATTTCAGTCAGTTGTTTTTATCTGTACCGTATTGATATATCTGTAGATTTTTGTCAAGCAGAATAATTATAGTTCAGACATATGTGCATACTTCTGGAGTTATGCATGTTTATAGAAAGTTGGTCCATTTCTTGGTTTATTTCCAGACTGCACTGTGTTGTGGCTCATATACATGGTTGTCTTCCACCATCTTCACTGCTAATCCTGTAATATAGACTCTGATTAAGGCCCGGGGCTTAGGGATGCAATCTTTCATACTCCATAAAACATGCTGCATGCAATATTTCGGCCTCTGGCGCATGTGTGTAGCGTGTGTGCTGCCATGCGAACTGGGACGAGCCTTCCCGTAATGAGGTGGAAGGCAGCCTCGTTTACCTGCCGGGCAGAAAGACATATACATCATTTACCTCAATCATAGGGATGACGTTTGTATTCAAAGGGAACATCAAATGAAGATAATCATTTCAGCAGTGAAAACAAAATACACAGGGACTCTGGGCAAATTCGCCTCCGAAATGCCAAAAAGACCCCCTGAAAATTTGCATAGAGTTCAATGCAAATCAAATTCTGGAGTGTTTAATATTTTCATGCAGGCAAGCTTAAAAAGGGAATTTTAATTCTCCCTTTGAGTTTGCACATACGGCCTTCTTCCTTGGAGGATAATTCGACGAAGCCCTCTCTAAAACCATCTTCCCGGCTTATGATGCTTTTCACCAAGAGAAAGCGCTGGCCACATTTTTAATATGAGCTTGAGATGGGGCTGGGGCCATCCGTGGATGTAGCGGCATTCGGTCGACGCTGATTAGATATTGCCTTGAGTGGTTAAAGTGCAGATACGATTATTAGTTCAGGCGGGGGCAGAAACGAGAATGAGCGTATGCATCCCGGCCTCAAATAATATTAATAATAATGGGCACATCCAGACTCCATAGATTTTCTTGTGGTTTGCACTCAGTGCATTATCTAATTTCATTTACCGGTATTTGTTTGATTGGGTGAATTCAAATATTGAAGAGCATGTATTTATCAAATCTGTCTGTATATGACTGTGTGCGAAGTGGACGTTGAATGTTTGTATCGATATTATTTTGCTCTTCATTTGTTTTAATGAAATTAATTCTAGTTTCTTATGAGAGAAGACAGTACACAGGGTCCAACAGACACAACATGCAATAATACAGAGACAAAATTAATGTGCGTTGGGTGTATGGATGAGATTATATTGCCCATCTAAACTTTGGCCACTGCTTGCAGAATAATATTCAAAGCAATGTTTAGAAAAGGCACAACTGTTAATTAAATTTGTAATCAAGAAATTGTAATAATACAAATGCTGTAGGAATTTCTTTGATATATTTCTTTGATAGAGTTGCATGGCGTGCTCTCTTGAAGACCACAGCAGCGCTACACAGCGCCACCTGAACTTGATGATGATGATTACAGTTCAAACAACGGAAATAAGAAGCAAAAGAGTTGTATTTGCTTGCTAGTATTTATATTATTATTTGTATTATTATTATTATCATCATCAATAAATATCATTATTTTAATGCTTGAGTAGAAATTTGACAGAAATTAGATGTGTAATAAAGCAATACTTCATGAAATAAACTTAACCTGGATTTGATGATAACTGCAGCAGTCTAATGATTCATTTGTCACAAGAGATTTGGGACTGCGGTCAAAGTGCAACATGCATCGTCGGATTGATACAATGTCACAAAAAGCAATTTGACTAATTGCCAAATTTTCTCTCTTTCTTCCATCTCACACTTTCTTCCCCTCTGCAGCTCTATTGCCAGTTTTATGTGACATTTGTTCAGGAGCTGAACGACACAACATCGATACTCTGCGGGACAAACGCCCTGTATCCAAGATGCGACACATTTAAGACGGGAGTAAGTATTATACATGTATATAAAACATAGTAGGGTCCATGATATGAACATGGAGGATTTACTTGATTCACATTTTAAATTGCCAGATGTGTACACTTCTTGTGCAATTTAGATCTTGTCCAAAAGTCTTCAAACTAGGGAATATTCAATATGTTTTTCCCTTAACCATTTGCTTGTTATTTAAACTGTCACAATGTAACAAGTGGCTACTGCAGACAGTTGACCTCTGTAGGTTCCATTATATTATTATCTAACACATTTCTCATTACAACATCCTTTAAATGGAATTCAAAACCCTGGAGATAATATATGGAGCGATGAATGAGTCCTTCTTAGGACCACCACTCTTACTAGAAAGAATTTCTGTGAGGTGTATACTTCCTCTACAAGAACATAAGATCATCATGTCAAAGACATCTAAGACATTTAATTCATACTAAATAACTTCTCTCCTGGGGTAATAAGGGTGCCTTGACCAGGTGTAAATTAGTTTGATGCACCAGTATGGTTGCTCATGGCTTGTATGCTCCCAGGGAGTTGAGAAGGTGCATGGGATAAATGTTCCTGTTGGAAATTATGGCCAACTGTCCAGGGGGTAATACTGATAATAGGACTCGAGTGTCTTCTGACTGACCTGTGCGCAAAATTAATATTTCATTAATGCTCATTTCTTCAATTATTATTATTGTTATTCTAATTGTTATATTGCCCTTTTCACCATAGTTATATTGTGTATATTAACCCGGTTATTTCAATTGTTTCTATTCCTCCTCAGGCAATGAGTCTAAATGACAGCACATCATGGGACGCGAGGGGTCTCACGGCTGCAGTACCAGACCAACCGACATCCACACTAGTGATTCCTGAAGGTATGTTCACCGAGGCCTTTACTGCTGGCTCAAATGAGTGGGTAGAACTGCAATTTAGTTATTCTATGACTTGATAAAATTTGAGAGAATAAATTTGTTATTAACCAGTCAAATGCACCATTATCATCATCATCATCGGCTAAACTTTGCGAGCGAAGATCAAGGAGGACAGTGTCCACGACGGTTGCAAGCACGCTGGTGGTTGACTAAGCCAGTGCGGGATAGGCAAGTCCGACCACAGCGGTTGCAGGGAAAAGTCTTGTCTGGTGTGGATGCTGAAGCTATGCTGTTCTTTCTTTTTGTCCTTTTTATATGCCAAGTTCAAAACACAAACTTAGTTTTGAATGACAAGAGCTCAAACCAGCATTCCATGACACTCCCACACAATCTCTTGCTTCTAGGGGGGTGTTTCAAAAGATCCTAGGTTGAAATTGTAACTCTAAGTTGGACCTAACTATTATGGAAAGCCATTTGTAGCCTTGGAATACAATATTTTCAGAAGCAACAAAGCAAGAATGTTAGACTTTTCATAAATGTTGCATCAAGGTTATGAAATCTCCTTGATAATATAAAACATTAATGATTTGAATCAACATGTTATGCCTTTGAAAAGGACTTTTACAACAATTTTTAAAAGAAACTAATGGCTTTCCATACTTTTTAAGTCTAACTTAGAGTGAAGTTCAACTTTGTGAAACACCCCCTAGGTCCAGTACCTCTCTCTTCCTAATTTGATAAATGAATATCTCGAGTGAGGGATCACCTCCACGATCTATTCATTTGAGGATTGGATGCCTAAATAGTCCTCTTTTTTAAAAAATGGTTAAATGTCAGTGGTCCTTTCTTTCCAATTGGCAAATGATTTCCCTGACATTATCGGCATCCTTCTCAGGTAGAAGCCACTCAACCTAGCTTAGCATCGGGTTCACCAACCCAATGCACTGATAGTAATTCTTTTGTGTCCATCAGATATCTACTCATCTATTTTGGCATCTAGGTCAACTGAATAGTGTGCACATATTTTTCTAGGTTTTGAGTTGGCTGTGTATTGAAAGCATTTATTGAATCCATGTACAGTATGTCTCATTTGAGCTTATAGGTATTAATTAAGAAAGCGCTCTTTCAAAACTTATAAGAAATAACATTTTACCCCAATTTCCCAACCTTTTTTAATAAATGGGAATGATTTGGTAGTTTTCTCCGGTAATGTTCTCCCCTAACAAAATGAAAGAATTATTTGTTTGGGTCACACAAACTTGCGTAAACATTGGATAAATTAAAGGGAATTCAACTTTTTATATCAATGTTTATGTAATTTTCCCAATCTTTTTCTTTTACCAGGGGATGATTTGGTGGTGTATGCCGGTGCTCCCATCAAGCGAGAAGATAATTTTGCGTTCATCCGGAAAATCATAGGACCCGATGGCGAGACCAAAGAATCTGTCATGACGGACGACACCGACTCGGACTGGATAGTGTCAGGGAGCTCAAGTAAGATTAGTTTGTATATTTTTAAACTTAAAAATAAATTATTTACATGTATATTATCTATTTCTCAAGCAATCAGGGCACAGACAGGGTTACATAATAATATTGTACATCTTGTATAATTCTGTATGATTTTCTGTTTTGGGGAAATCCTGAGGCTGGCAATATCATGAGCTGTGCATTGTTATGGACTCATGTTTATCCCTTCAGCTAATTAACACAAATTGCATGTATATTCTTATTCTAACATTTAGCACAAAGACTTGAAATGCTGTTCATGCCAGGAATGTCTGTACATGCTTTTCTGTTATTAGAAATCTTCGATTATCTGCATATGATATTAGGAAATCTGCAAAACTATGGACTCCTGTTTATCCCTGCATTCATTTAAAACAAATTAGCAGCATACATTTACTCAAGTATTTAGTCTTGTTGTTAATGTTGGCAATGGGTGTATACATGAGTTTCTCTTATAAATGAGAAATCACTGACTATCAGCGTATGATAGCAGGAGCTCTGCATTGTTATGGACTGATTAGTCCCTTCACCGACTTTAGATATACAAATTAGCAACATAATTATACTGTTATTTGTCAAGCATTCAGTCACATACATGTAAATACCAGACTCACATACATGTTGTACATGCTGGCAAAGTGTAATACAGTGTACATGATTTTCTACTATTATATTGGGAATCTCTCAATACCCAGCTTATCTGCGCATGACATCGCAACCTTTGCCACAAAGGATTGTGATAACCTTTGGGTTTGTGTAATGTACTGTACTGTTGCCAGCCCCATCACGGCTAATCAAACATCATTTGGCGTCCCTGGATATATGTGGATATGAAAATAATGATACTTGGCATTTACAAGTATGAGGCACAAACTTTTTTTCGAGGGGAAACCAAAAGTGTTTTGTTTTCATTTACGCGTAGCTTTCTATGACATTTATAAACTGGCAGGATGCCCAAAGTGTTGTGAGAAGAATTATTATTATTTTTTTTTTTTTTTTTTTTTTTTACAGGGATCATAAAAATAGATATGTTGTTTAATAGTGGGTATCGGGCCAATATTCATAAAACCACACTTGGTTGGTCCCATTCTTATTACATTTTAGATGTTGGGACTATTAAAGTGGGCCACAAGATATACTTTTAGTTGCCAGCTTAGGGTAACTTATTATTAGGTGATAAATGCTGACCCAGATGCGATAAAATATATTAAGTGACTATTGTGTTACTTATAAACTGAGCACTTGGTCTTAACATGTTGTGATGAAATTACATGAAACCCTAACATCTTTGTATCAAGGTTTGGTAGGGAGATAAATTGTGTGATTATTCAACTTTCGCAGTGTGCAGTTTGTAAAACAAGCTGATTTTCTACTAATTAGAATGAAACTGTAATCTTAGATATAAACAGCAATTAACCTAGTGGAATGACCCTGCCAGTTTGGGGCAAATATTTAATGTATTTTCTTTCATGTTTGTCTGCTATTGGCAGATATTGGCTAGTGGATTATACGTAAGGTCATGTTATGATAGCAGATCATAGTAGATTGAGGGTGTTCAGTTTATTGAGGATCAAGGTAGTGACGTCCCATTCCTTTTCTAGAATTTTGTAATGGTTCTTAAAGGGATCTAGTAACTTTGTTAACATGTGCAAAAAGTGATGAATGGTTGATGCAATGTATATTGTTGTTATCTCATATGTCCACAGGGTATTGTGTGAAAATTTCAAGTCAAATGGACATTGTATGGCCAGTAATGAGCGAAAATGCAAAGTGATAGTCACTAACTCACTGCACTCACTTTGTACACGGAAGAAAAACTCGCCCGGAGTTTTTCTTATCTGAATACTTCAATCATACATATCTTTGTAACGAAAGGGAAATTTGAAAAACCGAAACCCGTCCCGTGATTTTATTGTTAATACAAATACAACAAGGTATAAGGGAACCGCTAGAATTAAAATTTAATTTTGAGGATTTGGACAACTTGTCCTTTGATTTTGGCTTTGGGCAGTGGGTTGGGGCTGGACGATTGCCTTCTTAGCAAACCTTAGGTCACAAATGTCTGAAATGTCTGGCTTGCCTGACATTGTTTAGAGCCATTACCCATGGCTTATGAATAGCTGTGCCGTCAAACTTTGGTGCTCTATCATAGTGGTGGTTTATTAGTTGGTCAATACAGGCTTATATTATCATAGTATGTTATCATAGAGTTATAGCTTAGAGGTGTTTGGGTTATAATGGTGGCTATTAGCCACTCAATACAGGGTCATGTTTCAACCCCTCCCACTGACAGAAATACCACTCTATCCTTCCTCTATGGTTCGCGCACATCCTCCACAAAATATGATGGTTTCAGTGTCATAAAAATTATAATTAATTAATACAAATTAAGACGAGACTAGTCCTTGTCTTGGTGCCAGGTATCACCATATTGGCAGGTTATTAGCTAGTAATTAGTGAATACAGATATCATCATATTGGGTTATCATAGAGTTGTAGATTTAGAGTGATCCGTTAATAGTAATGGATATGCATTAATACAGGCTCATATTTCATAGTGTGTTATCATAGAATGGTAGCTTAGAGGTGTTTGGGTTATAATGGTGGGCTATTAGCTCTTGATACAGGGTCATGTTTCAACCCCTCCCGCTGAGATAAACAAACAGAAATACCGCTCTATCCTTCCTGTATTGCTTGCGCACATCCTTTCCAAAAATTAGGCATGACAGTTCCACTTTCATTAACAGTTTTATGGGTTAATTTGAACTAGATTAAGACCGAAAATGAAAGTGTTCTGGTTTTATGAAATATTTATCTCCAATGAGTCTAGAAATGACTTGTAGAATGATGTGCTTAGTTTGTGGGCTGAACTTATAAAATTATATATATTTTTTATGTTGACTTCTATCACATTTATTTTAAAAGGATATTCAGTTTTGAGACAAAAGCTTGAAAGTTCAGGCCCTGTTCATCTAGAATGTCAGGCTCATTTTTTAGTAACTTTCTACACAAATTAGGTACCATGACTCTGTTTTCAGGCTTTCAGCTTATAGCGTCATAACATCCCTGATGTCTTGATCAATCAAATGTATGAATATTTCTTATCACATTTAATCTCAACTTTTCATTTATGAGTAATTTCCTCAAGGAAGTGTTTCACATATAATTAGAGGTTAATTTTGGCTATTGCGTGTGAAGACTGATCGCAGTTTCACAATAAATTAAATAATTATATTTATGATTGAGTATTGAAAGTAGTTGATTGTATTTAAACTATTCTAAGGGGATCAATAAATGGTAACTAATTGGCAAGATATGTATAATTCATATAAACAAAAATTACATGGCTCATGACAGAAGGAAGCCAAGTTGGTTTATAAACGTATTTTAGAACTGATGAAATCCCCTATATCTTGGGCACTAATGCTATAATTAATCATGATTAATTACTTCCTAGAAATGAAGAATAGGGTCGTTTGGGATATAGGTTCTGAGTGGGGATTGTATTTTGTAGGCCATACTGATTCATCTCTTGACCCCAGGGTAGGAAATATAGGGCGATTTTGCCCTATAAGAAAGAAAACTCAAAATGGAAAGCTTTATTTGCACTGAAATCAGATCACATAAGCTACTCGTAAAGTTATGAAGATGTTGGTCAACATTGCAAACCCAATTTGGGTCTGTTGTAAATGCTTTATTATGAAGTCCCAGATTTAATCGGGATATACGTTGGTTATGGGTACTTGCCCACAATGCAGGAATTAATTTTTAATTTTAGGGAGCTACTTTTTCCATCTGATGGGTGTCACATAATATTTAACATAATACCCAATGGTAATTGTAGGGGCTACCTACTGATTTCAGTGGGCTATTTTGAAAATTAGGGAGCAAAGTTACCCTCAGCCCCCGTATATTTCCTACCCTGCTTGCCCGTCATATCCAATAAATATCCAATCAAACAAATCAACATTGAACAGCCTTTCTTAATAACAGCCCAGAAAAGAGAATTGTCATGTTGCATCCCAGAAGAAATATCTCATTGCAAGCAAATTTGAGGCACCTTTCAAGTTTTGCTTTCCAATGGTGTTGCTTTTTCATCATAAGTTGTTTTTGAATTTCAAATCATAATTCCCAAACTCGTCATACCGCTCTATTCATAAGATGGCCAAGTTTCGCTCGCAATGTTTTGATAATCTGGAGTCCATATATGTATGCAACGGTCTGCTTGGATTCAACTGCGTGCATGCACACAACGCCCCAAGATGTTATTCTGAGATGGTGGATGCGTGCAAAACCATGGTCATGTTTGCCGAACCGGGTTGTTGTATAGTTGATGTCTGGCTATCTTCTGGATATCACACTTCAGAACTCCAGCTGAGCGCAAACCTGCTGAAGACAGAAGACATACTGTCCTCATTTTACATGAAAAAACAATGTTATTTGACTACAACTAAAAATGGTTTGTCCTATTTCACAAAGAAAGTGAGAGAGAAAAAAATGATATCTGTAAAATCTTGTCATTTGTATTAAAAAAAAAACAGTTTTGATATCGTTTGAGATGTTGGCAGTGTTATGTCTGTTAATTCTTGTCATTCATGAATAAAATGTTGATATCACTTTTGTCTGCTTCAGTCTGCGGATATTCTGCTCCGTGCACAAACTGCCCCCAGATGCTATTCCCAGATGGGTCTGTTCGTGCAGAAGTTACAGAGCCATGTTGATGTACAGTCATGCTTGTTCAATCCAGGAATATCACACTTCATAAGGTGTTTCACAAAGATCCTAAGTTGAACTTAACTCTAAGTTGGGCTTAAAAATTATGGAAAGCCATTAGTTTCTTTGAAAAGAATGTTGCAAAGTTTCTTTTCAAAGTCATAAAATGTTGATCCAAATCATTAATATTTTCTTTTATCAAGGGGATTTTCTGTTTTTAATGTAAAATTTATGAAAAGTCTAAAATACTTGCATTTTTGCTTTTGAATATATTTTATTCCAAGGCTACGAAAGACTTTCCATAATTGTTAAGTTCAACTTAGGATCTTTGTGAAACACCCCCCAGGAATATTACACTTCATAACTCCTGCTGTGCATGGACTTTCTGAAGACAGAAGACATACTCTCCCCGTTGACTTGATTTTTGTTCTCGTAATTTTTCAAAAAAAGGGAACTCTTTCCCCCCCCCCCCCTTGTTTTCATGATATGGAAGTAAAAAACAGTTTGTGTCTGCAAAATCCAGTCATGTTTTATTAAAATGTTGATATCTCTTTGATGTGGTATCATACTTCTTTGCACAGATGTGCATTGTTCATTTGTCTACTTCCGATTCCGCATGCATGCATGAATCGCCCTGAGATGTTTATTGCGTGATATTTTGGTTCGTGCAGAAGTTGCAGAGCCATGATGTTGTACAGTCATGCTAGTTCAATCCCGGAATATCACACTTCACAAATCCCGCTGTGCCTCTACTTTCTGAAGACAGAAGAACTATTCTCTACAACATGATTTTTTTCGTAATTTTTCAAAAAAGGGGAACTCTTTGTATTAATAGGGGGAAATAATGCTGTCTCTGTAAAAATTGACAGTAGTCGTGTTATAAAGATGTTGATATCTCTTTGATATCAAATATCTTAGTACAGATATGATTTTAGTCGACTTTGATTCCATTGTGTGCACAAATCGCCCTGAGATGTTATTTTGAGATGGGTTGGTGCGTGCCAAAATTGTAGAACCGTGCTGTTGTATAGTCATGCCAGTTGGTCCCTTCGATATCACACTTCAGATCTCCCGCTGTGTGTGAACTTGAAGGACCTCGCTGTAGCCAGAACACATACTGTTCCCACATTAATGAATATACATAATTTATACATGCTTTATATGTTAAAAAGAAAATGTGATTGGGCCTACACAGTTGAGTTAACAGCATGCATATCAACATTACATTTAAGTTGTGAGCATACATGTACATACCAGCATTACATTTGAGTTGAGAGCATGTACATATCAACATTACCATTTTAAAGATTTTAGAGTAATTTATTTGTTGGTATGTTTGCATCAAACTTGGTTTTAAATCATTAGATTATGTATTTCCATGCATTTTCCTGTGCAGATTGTTTTTCAACTAAAGATATAATTGTTATAGTTTCATATTCATATCCATATTCATGCTTTTTAATGCTAATAAGGGAAAATAGCAGAGGCTAATGACACCTTCCATAGGTAAATGACAATGAGGTTATTAAAGTTACGTTTAAAAGTGCAGTGACGAGACTATGACGGTAACAAGAGTCGGCAGGTACACAATACCACATACTTCATAATCATCATCATCATTACGATGAGCGTGTAATGTTCAACACGTGAAGGGGGGAGATGGATACACCGTCTTGACAAGCTGAATCAATTAATCCCTCATCATCTTCGTGGAATACCATCTCGTTCCCCCGGGGACGAAACCTGATTGCGTTCCATTCACTCGTGTCTGGCACGGCCATTTCTGGCACGGCCATTTATCTATCCGCCACTTCACGCTTCGAGCCTTGCGGTCTGCTGATAACATCGGGTCGATCTAAGGGACCCGACCCTCTCGACATCTGGAACTTACGGCGCTCGCTCTTGCGCCTTTGGCGTGGTGTTCGTTTCCGTTTATGAACGTCGACCCAAGCATTAATTGTTGGCATGGGTAGTGCATGCATGTGTATGGGATTTTGTTTCTTTCTTGAAAATATGACAGTTGTATTTTGTTGTTTATCTCTCGGTCTTTCAGATTTGTATTTTAACAGAGGGTGGGCATTTTTTTTTTTTGGGGGGGGGGGGGGAGGGACTAGATGGTAGATGCAATTTATATGGTTTAATTTCATGTTTCCATTCCTTATGAAATAATATCATTTTAACTTAATAGGTGTGTGCCTTAATTTAGATTTTAAGGATAAAACAAATTACCATTGCTCTATTGTAGGCCCAGTTAATACATTAATTATGATTCTCATGCATGTTATTTAATCTTTTTGTTGTTAAGGGATCAAAGCATGAATAACCAAACAAATGGGACAATACCTTCAACTCTGATCTGAAACAGAACAGAAGCTTGAATGAAATGGGATCAATCCTTGAAAAATACCAAGAGATACAGAAACAGGATTTTCACTTGGACAGGAAAAAGCATTGACCAAAAAAGGCAATTTAAAAGTGTTGGAAGGAAAAGAAATCTAGAATTTTGTCAGTGATTAATAGTCGAACAGGATTTTTTTTTAAATGTAAAATATTAAATATCTATTTCCGTGTTAATGCTTGGCTGGAAAGTTGCCGAACTAATTTTGGTATAATTAATTTCTTTATGACTGGTTTCATTTTGTCTATTACTATATTTTGATGAGATCCAAGTACAATTACAAATTGGTAATGAGGTCATTCTCTGAAGAAATACTATAATATAATCACTGATTAATCGTAATAATAAACATGCGATAGTAGGGGAAGACAATAGTACTATAAGTTTCCTTCTTCAAAAAAGTTCCCATTCTTCTTCTCTCTAGCCTTTACTGTTTTGTAATCTTTACTTTGTAATGTTTTGTAATGATTAGACATGCAACAAATCTTTCAACTTGATATATTAGCTAGGTTTTAAAGGCTGTTTATTAAAACAAAATCGAAAGTGATTTTGGGGGTCTCCATGATCCTCTGTGGAGGAAGTGCTGTCACCGATTTATTGCATTTGGAAAGTTTATTATGACTATAAAGGAACTGGCAATATTTCTGCACAAAAGAACCTATGTTCAAGGATTGGAAATTGAAAGCAAATATAACAACAATATCAAGGGCTACAAAGAAAACAAACTTTATATGAACATTTTGAATAGCTATGAAATATTCAAATCTTTCTTATTATTCCCAGTGATAAATTGTTCAAAGAATTTTACATCTGACTGAAAATATTTAAGAAGATAAACTACTTGAAAGTAATAGCGCACAAGAAAACACATATATGTGATTATCATGAAATGCTGATTGTATTGAAATAATAAAGTTGGTAATCATTCTAAGTATAACACTACAGTGATGGTACATTGTTCAAAACATTTCGTGCAGGACTGTGAAAGTATTTTAGAAGATAAACTAGTTGAATCAGAAAGTAAAAGTACAGTTAACAAATCTAAACAATGAATTATTTCCATCGAGAGTGTCAATGCAAAGTTGCGATGTGCTCGTAACACCCTTTTCGTAGAAGAGGCATTTTCCTGTTTTCATCCTGCTGTTAATTCCCTTTTTACACAAGATACAGGAATAACACAACACCCATATAAGGACACACTTTAATGAACTCTGTTTTTAGATTAAAGGGATCCATTAACTTTGTCAAATTCAACCAAATTCACTTGGAGCCTTCACATTTTTTGTGTACCTTGTTGTTGGGCTTATTATCGTAACAGAATAATGAAATGAGTTATGATTTTTCAAATGTCTTCCTAATTATGAAGATATATATATATATATATATGATTGAATGCAAAGCATTCCCAAAACATGTTTTGATTGATTGTAGTAAAAATCAATGAGCAGTAGGCAATACAATCTTACATCAATTTCACTTTTTTCACTAGGTAAAAAGTGTTTTTTCACTGGGTAAAAAGTGTTTTTTCACTAGGTAAAAAGTGTTTTTTCTATGAAACTATCACACGTTTATTCAGTAAAATCTTACAATGATATTGGTATATGATTGAAGTCTCTAAAATAATTTTTTTTAAATCCTATATAAACTTCAGTATTTTCTCTAAAAATACACATTGTGAATTGCACTGCAAGTTTCATCAGATAGCACACAAAAAGGGAAGGATATCTGATTCCAGTGAAAACACAGGGGCGCTTTAATATAATCAAGAGAAGGTCAAACTTTTTAAAAGTGCAAAGCAGTACATTAAATGTGTGTTTGAAAGTGAGAATTGCGAAAAATCTAAATCTATAATACCCCTTTTTGTCCAACGTAGTCATTTTGTATGTTATTTTATGTCATTTATCAGAGAAATTTGCAGTGGTGTTAACTGTATATAGCTTTTATACCTTTTATGCAAGAACTTTAATCATTAAGTTAAAACAAAATTTTCAAGTAATTGAAATAATGTTTCAAGTTTATGTATGCCGGTAATAAACACTCAATGCGAAAACAGCCTTGTACTTACAAAATTCTTGTGAGTTTATTAGATTGTCTTTATACCTATAACACCATTATGAGCTCCAGACAGATTAAATGATAAAGACAGCTCTTCATTGCGATTATCAAAGTGATCATAACGAAGCTCCTCAATTTTGTGCTGAAATGACACAAATTATGCTATTTCACTGGCAAACAAATTGACTTCGCTCCTCATAATAGCCAGTCTCTCTATACATTTTTCTTCTTCTTTCCATAACCATTTCCCGCCTGGTTATTGCAATTCCCATAGAGTTATTACATAGTGTACCTAGTTTCTGTGGGCAATGGGTTAACATATTTTGTGGGAATAATTCAGTCTGCAGCACACTGAAATGTGAAGTTTACTTGACACTTAATGATTGCAGTTACAGTATATATTGCCTTTGATACGTCATTATGAACTCTACATTATATATAGGTAGAGAGGCTCAATATTGTTGAGAGAATTTGAAAGGTTGCTTACACTTTATTAAGATGATTTGTTCACAACGCATTTCCATCATTTCCTTTTGGTATTGTTTATATTGAATTATGATATTTCAATTGTACAAGCCCTTGAAATCCACACAATTCTGAAGAGAGTTTTAATCAGAATAAGAGAAGCCTTGATACAAAATTAGCGCAGTTCGGATATTTAATCAAAAATTTGGAACTAGAAAATGTAGTTATAGGCTTTAATGAGTGTTCATGAGGAGCATTATGTTGAAGGAATCAAGTGAATAACCATGCACCCCTAAAAAAACCCACTTCAAACATCCCCATACCTAAGATTGTTTAGAATTAGTATCTTTACTTTACAAAAAGGGATATTTCATCAACAGTTCAGTTATGTTAACCAAGTCATTTTTCAAAGCTAATTCTTTTCTTCTTTTTGTTATTTTTATTTGATTTTCCTCTCCAGATTCCCCTCCGAGTTTCATTGGCGATCCGATCCGGTACAACGGCAAGATCTACTTCTTCTTTCGGGAGGAAGCCGTTGAAGCCAAGAACGTGGAGAAGGTCGTGTACTCCAGAGTCGGCCAAGTCTGCGAGGTGAGTACAGTGAAGTTAACCCATTCCCTTATAGACTCTGTACATACCACACCAGGTCCCTGTTTCATAAAACTTTTCCAATTGTTGTAAGTGTCCAATTATTGTAACTACCAGGGCAACAGCTAAAATACTTGATGCTGATTTGCTGTTGCCATAGAAGTTACAATGATTGGACACTTACAACAAATGCAAAAGTTTTATGAAACGGGGCCCTGTTCCCATAAGTAAGGGGTTAAAGATCGTTAAGGGTGGGGATGCTACACGGTGGATCACCATTTTGAACTAGGATAGTTTGTGCGCACTGCATATGACACTGAGCCAGTGTGTGTATTTACGCACCGTGTGCATCTGTGCATGGTGTTCGCCAGATGGCACCACAAAACTGATTTATGAATCCCCAAAACCTTTAAAATGTTGAAGTTCGTGCTGTTTCAATAGGAAGCTTTTTAATTGCCACGTTGACTTCGATGCTTGGAGCAAGCATGATGATGTAATTTAGACGATTTTCCTGTGGGTCCGTTCCTCTTGCACGTTCTCTGCCAGACACCGATATTGAACCTGGGACGTCCTGTGCATGCGCTGGACACTCTAACCACTGAACCACCGAGCTGGGTTAAAAGAAGCTTAGTTACCAACTATAAAGGAATAATACTAGTAGTTGGATGCTAGGATTTAGAGTTAATGTTAGTGAGGATTCAGTAGTGTGATGACTTACGTTCCAAATTATTTTGCATACATGTATACACTAAGTGGATTTATCTATAATTCTGTGTTTCAAACACAATTATGTGTTTTCATCCCTTGGGTTTAACAGCATGAACAAAATAATCCTTGAGGTGTAATCTACCTGCCACAGTGCCACAAATCTCACTCAAGGTTTGCCAAGAATGTGATATGTTGTGAATGTTACAAGGATTCAGCCACTGATCACACTGAGCTTCAGATTTGGGGGCAGGTCTTGGGCGAGATCAATTTAACCTTTTCTCTACTAGATTTGGCTATCCACATAGAGTTAATACAGGACCCATTGGCAATCGGTTTACATGTTCAAACCGTCTTCAATGGGTTACTGACATTGCATTGCATCGTGCAGCATATTTTTCCAATAAATCTGTGACCTAAAGTTAGTAATAATAAATAATAAATTCATGTATTTATAGTACACACATATCTGGCCATAGACAAATTTGTAGCATACAAGCGCATGTTATCATTATCACCAGTCACTCAGGCACAGTTCAAAACCGCACAAAATGTCCTGCGCACCATTTCAACTGCCTGGAGAGCATTCTAGATGCAATGTACCATATATTGGGGGATCGGGCGTATTCACACCCGACCAGTTGCCCTGAACACTCCTGGGTAGTGAGCAGCGATGTGGATTAAAACAAGTTCAATGTTGGAGGAAGTTGCACTTGCACCTTACAAGCTTCTGAATTACAAAATGCTAGGTTTGAACCAGAATCTTAGAGCGTGTGTGGATGCAAGGATATACATGTAGACATGAGCTCAATGGAGCTTAATCGATTCAATTGTTTGAATTACTGCGCTCAAATTCAGTTACCGAGCTGTGTCCGCTGACAAGAGCATTCTATTGGCTTAATCCCATTGGCTTTCTTCAGGCTTCCACTTCAGGGTCCATTAATGATGTAATGCTATTATCATTATAGGCTTTGCTCCTCCTACTAGTCCTTCATGCATCTGTATTCCGAGAGCTAGTTCATTAGCCCCTTCTTGCAGCTCTAGTGCCTTTTTCTATCTCTAAATTGTTTCCACTCAGTTGTTCTCTTTTTCTGCTCTTTCTTTTCTTTCTCTTCCTATTTCATCGCTTATGTCTGTCTTATCTCCCCTTTTCCCCTCCTTTACATTCTTTCTCTTGTTTGTATATTCTGTTCTTTTTCTCGTTCTAATTTTCTTTTATGTTTCTGTTTCTGTTTTCATTGCATGTATATGGTCTTTTCCCTCTTCTCTGCTTCCTGAGCCTTCCTTCTTTTGTGTTCTTTTTCACTCCACCTTTGATCTAAGGTTCCGGTATAATCAATTAGACAAATTCCCCTCATTGTTTTCTTGTACTAGGACTTGATCCATATTTAAAATGGAACCTGATTCTGAAGTAACTTATTAGACCAACTCTCCTACTTTGGAATAAGATGCTGCCATTAATTTTCTCCTCTATATCATTCTGTGAGTGCTGTCCATTTACCTAGTATTTACTTGGTCAAGTACTGTCTATTTTCCAATTATATTATTGCTTTATTACACACATACTCATCCTGAAATGCGTAAATTTGCTTTTTTGAGTAGTGTTCATGTACAAGTAGTACATACTGCTTGATTGATTCAAGTACTTCCGATAGGAGTCAATGATTTAAGTAGGGAAGGTAGAAGAGGTCAGCTTTAGTTGCTTGCCTCAATTTTTAAAGACGGCTTTGCATTTTCCCCTCCTGGAGGCCAGTTCACTCTTTATACCTGACTTTTAAAAACCAGCAACTTTCTTTCAGTTCACCCTCATCGCAAAGATTGTTGGTATCATATTTCTATGGGCATCGTATTTCTAGTCCTGAGCTTTCATGCACTGGTTGAGAAATTCCATAGGTTTTGGCTCTCCTTTGCGGCCAATGGGCATAGCTTTTGTTTGATAGGTGTGTGAAGTTCAAAAACAGCGAGCTATACGTGAGATGAAAGGGAATAGGCCTACACAATACTGGGACGGACACAGACCTCTAAAAGAGGTGCTCCAAACTTGTGTTAAAGACCCCCTTAAGTATTTATGAAAATATTTGTATACCGATGGTGAGCTGTTCCGTCCATGTGATTGGTTCAAATGCCTTTCACACGTGCAAAAAATCTTGTTCCTAATCAAGATTACAAAAGCATCTGATTCAAATGTAATATTAAAGGGTCTTTATGATTATTAAAAATGGTGATCAGAGGACTTTATCAGAGGCCATGTTGGTGTTGTTGCAAGGTGATGCAAGCTTTGACTTTGTCATTTACTCTTGTCTTGCACAATTCAATGTTAGTGCCAAAAACAACCGATCGCATACCTCTACATTTTCAGATGTGTGAAAGGGCTCTGGGAGTGAGTGTGAGTCAAATATCTCAAGTGCCTTCGAGCTGTTTGCATTTTTAATAGAACCCACCTCTTGTCCGAGAAGGAGGAGTTTCCCCATTGTGTCTGCATATATTTTAACCAATTTCTTCCTGAATATTGTCCTTCCCATAGATTTAATACATGTGCTCATAATTGAGTGGGTTAGCTGATTTGGAGGTTTGTGATTTGTGAGTCAGTGTGACCTACAACAACTTCAAAATCTTGTTGTGATGGAGATTGCTCTAGTGCCCCGAGTTGTTTGGTGTTTTTAAATGAACCAACAACCTATTATAGGGTTATCAGTATAACAGGTCCTTGAAAGTACCATGGTCCAAGTACCTGTGCTGTGCAATTTACTGTGGCATATATTCATTGCAGGTGATGTGTATGATTTAATGCGACTTGAAATCTTGATGTGAAGCAAGTTTCTAGTGCCCCAAGATGTTTTGCATTTTTAATAGAATCAACAACCTATTATACACTCCTTGATAGGGTTATTGGTATTACCGGTCCCTGAAAGAACCCTGGTCTAGGTCCAGGAGAATACCCTTGTCAGGGCTCTCCTTTTTAGCTTTTCTTTCAGGTGGCCAAAATGAAACATCAGATAGCCTCCCACCACATACTTGTCTGCTGTAGATCTTGTTGGTGGCCAAATGAGATTCTGGTTGCAATTGGCATCCGGACATCATTAAAGGCAAGTCTGGCTTGAGCTGGCATATTCAAGTGATGTGTGTGAACATGACAATTATGTACCTACATGTACATTGCACCTACCTTTAATTCAGTTTTAAAGACTCTTTTATAGAACCAAAGATATAATTCCCTACTCCTTAAAAAAAAAAAAGCTTTGTCTGAGCATTTTTTTTCCCCCTATTGTACTGGCATATTTGGGTGATGTGTTCGGTGCGACATGCAATCTTATTGTAATGCAAGTTTCTCCCATGCCTCAAGTTGTTTGCATTTACTTTCTAATTCCTACTTGATAGAACCAAGGATTTTTGCACTTTTCTTTGTAGAATAAAACATATCATTCCTAACTAACTCCTTCAAAGAACCAGCGTCGTCCGAGCATTGGAGTTTCCCCTATTGTACTGGCATATTTCGGTGAGAAGGTCACTGACACTGCTATTCAGTGAAACGATTACTTTCCCACCCTTTCCATTCTTTTCCCTTTCCATCAAACTTGTAGATCTGGCCATAATCGGGTTCTGACATTTTATTTGGTAGAAATTAAAAGATATTATCAACAATTCCTATTTGTTTTATTTATTTTATAATTAATTTGTTGCACTGATGGAAAATGGGTCGTAAATGTTTTATGATGATAATTACAGATATTGAAAAAGATTCAACAACTGGATATGTAGAAATACAAAATTAGAGGAATTAATTTCATGACACATGCATGTACTTGTACAAAAATGTTACCCACTGAGCTGAGATAAGTAATGTCATAACCTATAGATACATGTACATACAGCAAGAATTTATGACTGCACGTACATGTATGTAAACACAGCCTCCTCTATTCTATACTGTAGGTTGATGCCTCTTTGATTAGCGTGTTAACCGTCTAATGAGCGAGGTGTGTGCAATTGATTGGCTGATGACAATAGCATCTGTCGATGGCTTGATGCTGGTATCATTAGCGATCAATAGATCATTTGGGTTCATAGATGAGAGCAAGTGATGTCATGTGAAACCCACGTTGCTAACTAACATTGAGACTTTATGTCCTTTGAATACAAATATTATATTAATGCATCTTTAATAATTGATACAGATTGGTTTGGTTCGTATTGTTGTGATAATTTGATTATAATCAGCCAATTCAACATGTAATAAGGGGTAAGCTTTCCGAAGGAATGTTTGTACCATGTTAAAGGGGAATTCCACCCCAGAAATGTGATGTTTGCTATAAAATGAAGTGAATATGAAGAATCATGATCGAAAATCTGAGCCAAAACGGTAGAGCAATAAAAAAGTTATGACAGGATGAACTTTGCTCCAATTTTTAGTATCGTTCGCAATTGCTATCGATTGTGACGTCACTTGCGAGCTGCAGCCATTTTCACTTCTACATGGAAATTTTACAAAATTAAAATTTTCTTAATAACAAAGCAAATTTATGAGCTTACAAATTCCAAAGAGGTTGGCCCATCGATATTCTTCTATGAATTCGTGAAAACAAGCAGAGAGAATTTATTTTTAGCAACGAAAATGAGAAATAAGTGTATTTTCATGTACTAAAGCCATGGCGGGTTGCTCGTCAATGATGTTGCATAATGGCGGCAATTTTGAAACGATCGCTCATTACTACATGATGTTCAAATAGGTATAACTCCCGTGTTTCTTGTCCGATTTTGATCAAATTTTCACCAATTATGCCTCTTATTCTGCTTATTCAAATAACAAATAGTTTTATCAGGCCCGGAATACCCCTTTAATACTCTCCCCTCTATTCTACATGCTGCAGCCTCTTTGATTAGCGCGTTAAGCATTTAATGAGCGAGGTGTATGCAATTGATCGGCTGATGGGTCTAGCATCTGGCAGTCTCTTTGAGGTCATGGTGGTGGTAGTATCATTATCCTCTCCCAGGCCAGACGCTTCAGGTTCATTGATGGTGTCTGGTGTTGCAGTAGGTATCGTTGGTTGAGAAAGAGTTGAGAAAGGGCGTTAATGTACTTGTCAGTTAATTGAACATTTATACTTAGATGTGCATTGTATCTGTTGGCTATTCAGCTTTCATGATGGTTATTCCCTGAACGTCAAAATGGAGATATCACATTGGGTATTGATTTAAAGACTGGTCTGATTGTCATGAGCAGGTGTGGGAATGGGGTTGAAGGAGAAGGTGGAGGATGCAGAATCTTGGGAATAGAGGAGGATGGGGAGGAAGACGGTTATTAGGAGGAGAGTAGAAAGGTTATGAGGAGGGAAGAAGAAAGGTTATTAGGAGGAGAGAAGAAAGGTTATTTGGAGGAGAGTAGAAAGGTTATTAGGAGGAGAGTAGAAAGGTTATGAGGAGGGAAGCAGAAAGGTTATTAGGAGGAGAGTAGAAAGGTTATGAGGAGGGAAGCAGAAAGGTTATTAGGAGGAGAGTAGAAAGGTTATGAGGAGGGAAGAAGAAAGGTTATTAGGAGGAGAGTAGAAAGGTTATGAGGAGGAGAGTAGAAAGGTTATGAGGAGGGAAGAAGAAAGGTTATTAGGAGGAGAATAGAAAGGTTATGAGGAGGGAAGCAGAAAGGTTATGAGGAGGGAAGAAGAAAGGTTATTAGGAGGAGAGAAGAAAGGTTATTTGGAGGAGAGTAGAAAGGTTATTAGGAGGAGAGTAGAAAGGTTATGAGGAGGGAAGCAGAAAGGTTATTAGGAGGAGAGTAGAAAGGTTATGAGGAGGGAAGAAGAAAGGTTATTAGGAGGGAAGAAGAAAGGTTATTACATGTAGGAGGAGAGAAGAAAGGTTATTAGGAGGAGAGTAGAAAGGTTATGAAGAGGGGAGATGAAAGGTTATTAGGAGGAGAGAAGAAAGGTTATGAGGAGAGGGAAGCAAGGCAAGGAGGAGGTAGTAGTAGGGAGAAATAAGAGGAGGAGGAACAGGGGGAAGAGAAGGGGGGAGAGAGAGAGGAAGTTAAGAAGGAAGAGGGAGGGGGGTATCGGGAGGGGAAGAGGAGAAGTGTGAAGAGCAAAAAGAGGAAGAAGTGGAAGAGGGAGGAATGGAAATGGTTATATAGGAAGAAGGAAAGGTGAATGAGGCAACGGGAGGAAGAAGAGGAAGGGAGGGGGGGGGGGGGAGATGAGGCTATGTTGTTCATAATATGGTTTTGTAATCATATTTTGTAATAATCTCTGTATTTAAACCTTATTGAAAATTCAAATGAAATAGCATCAAACTATTAGCCCTTATCCTATTCAGGACTAGGACTGTTCCAGAAAAAGATGCGGTCTATGGACAATATACATGAATGTGATACTAAAAACAATTAGTCTTGAAGGCATCAATAAACCATAATTTGATACAGCACATAAATGTTATTCTAAACCTCTCCCAAAGTCACAATAAAACAGTCACCTTGAATATTATTCCTCATTTTATGGTTTGTACAAAGTGTGGTATCATATTCAAATGTTATCAAATACAGTAATATGAAGCTGATAGTGTTTACTGTAATTGATCTTGTGGAATACAATAAACGCACCCATGTTTCACCTGATTTAAAGTCAACACCCCAAATATTTTGTTGCCAAAACATATTTAGTAATTCATGCCTGTATACTCCAGCATGCTTCGAGTTTGCATGTTTCTCCATAGCCATAGAACAAGTGAATCAGGTTGAATATTTGCAGTGAACCATTTAGTATTCGTTTTAATGTCATCCAACTCAGAACAGAGTAAAAAAGAACAACAACAAAAACATGAAGTTAGATATATTTCTGCGGTAGTGATGAAGAAAAATGAAGTCCAGCGTTTATTGACTGCATGCAGTGTTAAAAGGGATGACAAAAGCGATGAGCGATAATCCTGATAGATCTATCTACCACCTTTTGTAACTTGGATAAGATACTTCAATGTCGGCCAGGGGTTAGCTGGTAATTTATCACCCCATTCAAGACTGGGTGAAAGGCGTGTTACAAGAACGGGTGAAAAGCAGGCATATAGGGTTACTGACTTATGGCTGAATGCAAATGAGCTGATGGGTTTGTACTTCAACGGACTATAAAATACGAGCTTTTTTGTTGAATTTGTTGGA
This sequence comes from Echinarachnius parma, assembly GCA_037951105.1. Taxonomy (NCBI): domain Eukaryota; kingdom Metazoa; phylum Echinodermata; class Echinoidea; order Clypeasteroida; family Echinarachniidae; genus Echinarachnius; species Echinarachnius parma. The sequence continues at coordinate 97,176 of JBAMJV010003472.1, forward strand.
GTTAGTGAAGTAATGTGATATTACTGAATTGGGGTAGCTGGGGGGGGGGGGGGGGCACATGCCTTTTCATTTTGGTTGAAAAGGGAAAATCTGCAGACCACATTTGTAATGTAGTACTTATTAACCTGTTCAGGACGGATTGAACATGTATTCTCCATAGACCCAAGCCCGAATATTTTTGGGACCAGTCCTGAACGGGTTAAGTGTCAAAAGCTTGGGAGGATTATAAATGATAAATTGGTCTGAAGAGCAAAGTAAATTATATTCTATATTCTGAATCTTTTAGAAAATGGTAAATATAAAACCATGATATATGTGCCCCTTTTTAAAGGAGATTATGATGGCAAAAGTTTGTGGAATGTATTTGACATAATGACAAAGCATCTTAAAGTCTCTAAATCTAATGAAAAGTAACATATTTATCATTCATTCTTGTTCCTGGTACTGCTAGAGTAATCATCACTCATTCACTGAAAATTACTAAATGTGACCTCACACCACAAAACGACCGTTATGTCGCTGTGGTAGTTTCTCTTTTATTTGCTAAACTAGTCAAATTTTGTTCAAAATATGAGATTTAGAATTTTGTATTTCCTGAAAAACCATATCTTAATCTAACTTCTGGAAAATTTTGAGCGTCAGAAATCATGTTTAAATATTAATTTTCCATTTAATAAATGTGATTTTAGTACAGCCCATGAATAGGCACATATCTTTTAAGCGGCCCGTTTCTCCCTTATTTTAAAAATGCATCAGCTATATACCATGTCTTTGGCATTAATTTTGAAAGGGTTTGCTTAGTCCAAATATGACAAATTATATACCATTTTAAAGGTAATGACTTCTATTTTAATGTTATTTGAAAATCAGCAAAATCATTTTTCCCGACTTATTGGTCGTTTTGTGGTGTAAGGTCACAAATAGTTTATATTTTGGTCAATAAATCACATTCATTTCTTTGTACATACCGGATAGGAAGTCAAATTCTATGGATACAGGACCTCCGATCCATTAACAATAGCAAGTAAAAGATCAATACCATGACCTGATTTTTATACAAATGGAAAACTGCAACATTTTTAGTTTAATCAATAGGTATCAAAGTGTGCCTAATTATAGTTATGAATCATACAGGAGTCTTATGTATTTGTTGTACTGTTCTTGTGCTAATATTTAGCCTGCATAAAGAAAAAAAACCTGTGTAAAAGTTATAATTGCATATTTGTTTTAGTGTCTGCACAATACACATGTACAATAGTACCAGCAGATTACATAAAGGAGTTGTATACATGTGTGAATCTAGGCATAACCGAAGGGTGTGAGTGCGCATACTGGATAATGTGACCTTAATACGCACAGATTAGCAGACGCATTTGTCTCGCGCATGAGATCCCAGTCGTGACATGACGGCCTCAGAATTAGATTACCCCCCCCCCCCCCCCCCCCCCCTCGTTAAAATGTCACTTTCATGTACGCGGGCAAATTGGCAATCCTCTTTGCAATTAAAGATTATTGGCATCGAGTGATGAAAATTATCTATAGAAGAGGGACGATGAAGAAAATGTTTAGTAATTAAGAAATTGTGGAAATTTGCGGGCGCATTGTCTCCCGATCTGCCAGTAGTGATGGCGTGAAAAATTAGATTAGCCGCCCTTGTTCAAATGTCACTCCATGTATGCAGGCAAATTGGCAGCCCTCTTCAGTAATTAAAGATTATTGGTGTTGAGCGCTGCTGCAAATCTAATAATAGAAGAAAAGTAGGAAAATTATGTTGATTAATCAGGGATTGAGGGAATTGGTAGGAAAATGTCTCCTTTGCTTTTGAAAGGGAACTTGCACAATTTGTATGGATCTGAATTTAATACACTATCAAAGACTATCACATGCAATTCTCCAATTGTATGTTAGTTTTCGTAATTAAGTGAGATGAAAGGGCTTGTTATAATAATAGCTACCTCATTTATGTAGTGCTTTTTCGTTTTTACATAAGGTTGATACAAAGCACTTTAAATTAAATACAAATTACAGTACAAAATACTGAACTATAAATTGCACTACCCATAACTACACAACAATACCCGGACGTTTATGAGTGATTGATATATGTAGCTAATATCAGATTATCATTTTCATTATTGTTATGGACTGAGATTTTGACAAGGATCCCACCCAAATTGTTTCTACTGTGCTATTTTAAGACACCATAACACATTTACGAGTTAATGTTGAGTGTGCTATAAATGATTAATTCATTCAGCAGTAAAAGTAACATAATGCTCTACAAAACATGGTTAATGATTGAAATTTACAAGAAGAATCACTCGAGAGTTTTGTTTTGCTTCAAATAATCCATCCTTTTATGTGCTCGTATAAAAGTCATAATAAAACTTGAGATAGCAGAAGCGAATAAGATTATAAGTGTGATGTAGACATCACAATGCATTCATATCATACGAGGGTACATCAGTGCTCAAAATAAGCACAACCTGCTGCCCCGGGGCCACTGAAAATTAGTTTTGGGCCACCACATTCCATTGATGCTCAATTCTACTGGCCCGAAGGGGCAACCAAATGTAACACAAGTTTGTAATGTTTTTCCTTGTTTTGGGCCACCAGATACAGGGTTCTAGCCAGTCCAATGTATACCATTGTGTTTCTACCTGCCCAACTGGGCCATTATGCAAAACAGTTTAATTTCTAGCATTGGTATTATCATCATTATACATGATTATGCAAATGGACCCAGACAATTATAAGTTATGACTTTGTGGCACTCGAACATATTATGCAAGACAAATTCTTTATCGTTTGAACTTTGGAAAGACTACTACTGTAGCAAGTTAACAACATTATTAGAGAGAATGTTTTTTTATTGCGACCTGGGTTGGCTATAAATCATCATTTAGTGTCAGCAAGCCAGGGTTTAAAACTCTCATATCCTGTCAGGTTCAACAATCAAGAGCAGTTGTTATCCATCTAACTTCATCACCAGATGCCCAATCCTTGGCTTTCCTCCCATTGTGGGATGCTGGTTAGCAGGGGTGAAAATAAGGAGGGGATTAATAGCATGGAGGGGTCGTAGTTCTGTGTCAAGTTCAACTGTTATGGGATTACTGCTCTCATATCCCGTCAGATTCAACAAACAAGAGCAATCGATTATCCATCTAACTTCATCACCATCACCCCTCCCTGCCCTCCCATCCTTGGCTACCGATCCTGCCATAGGGAAAGGGGGTGACTGTAAGGAACAAATCGGATGGGGTCAGCATGGAGGGACCAGTAGTTTTGTGTCAAGCTCAACTATTTAGGGATTACCGCTCTCATACCCAGGTTTGACAAACAAGAGCAGTCGATTATCCATTTAACTTCACCACCATCATCCCTGCCTCCTCCACTATCCAAGGCTATCCTGTCATGGTGAGATGGGTGTAAGAGACATTTTAGAGGGGTTGGTGTGGATGGATCAATAGTTTTTTTGTCAAGTTCATCCTTTAAGGGATTACAGCTTTCGTACCATGACCCTGGAAGATTCAACAAACGAGAACAGTTGTTATCCATCTTACATGTTCTTCATCACCATAACCCCTCCCCCCTCCCCCCTCCCCCTCCCCAATTCGCTGCTTTTCTGATGTGGTGATGTGGGGTTGGTTTGGTTTGGATGGATCAGTAGTTTTGTGTCAAGTTCAACTATTATGGGATTACAGCTTTCATACCCTGTCAGGTTGGACAAACAAGATTACATTATGCATCCAGCTTCCAGGCTCCCAATAAACTCCCCCTGCCTTGGCCCATTGGTCAAGGGCCACCAAATTTCTTTCTTTTTTTGTCCAACAAATTGTAATTCATGCCAAATTTTACTTGGCTAAACTCGACAACCAAATGAAATTAGAAATGTTAATGTTTTACAATGTTTTGGTCCACCCAAATCCTGTTTCAGGCCAGAAAAACAGGAAAAAACAACTAATTTTACTAGCGTAATGGGGATAAACCAGGGTTTTTCGCTCAATGTTCTCAGAAAAAATAAGGTATACTAGTAGATCGATGTAGTCTATCAAGTGTGATATGCACAAAGTTGTTTGAAGACTCAACATTGGTATTCTTCATTACGTCAGTATTTACCTCAACCTTTTTTCACCCAAGTCAAGGATTCCCACAAGTAATCCCAGAATAAGTTATTTCCAGGATTAGGGGGTGGAGCAGAGTGCCATTGTGTGCTGAATGTTAGAGAGGTATGGATTTCAACTTTCATGTAAAATGAGTCAAGTCTAGACACGGCTTTGCTCAAAGCGCCCTTGCTCATGGGCTTACCTAGTATATACCCCGTTCACATGGAAGGTGAAACTGTTTTTGGAGACGGTCAAGAAATGTTAACTACTCTAGTTTGTGGAAAGATTTTATAAACATTGATCCAAGCATGGGCATTCATATCCAGAAATGTTTGTTTCCATATTGGGGGATGAGACGGTAGATCACAACCCCCCCCCCCCCCCCCCCCCCCCCCAACAAAACCATTCCTTCACAAATCAACATTCATGAACACAAATAGCCAGAAAGTGTGTTTTTGACAGACTAGTTATGTATATGTGCAGATATAATGCAAACCTGTATAATATTATTGGCTTTAAATATTGTTGGGGCTTATGGTAATGATGTGAAAAGATCTACTCAAACCCTTTTCCACTGCTTCAGAGTTGGCCCAAAATTGTTAGAATGGCGATATGAAAAGGGTGAAAGTGAAAACTAACCATTCAGCTGGGTTTCATCATTTTTGTCTAGGGGGTCTATGGGAGAGCATGAATATTGGTTTCATGATCCCCAAATTGTGATTGGAAACTGGGCATGATATAAACAAAGTGTTGTTTATTTCCTTTTTATGGCAAAATAGTTTGAACTCTTGGTGTAGAAATATTTTGGATGATTTTTTTTTATAAATAAAAATCCAAATGAATCAAATAGAACTCCCAGGGGTAACTTTCCACAAATATAGTCTACACCCAGTTATTTTACTTGTAAAATCATATTTGTATTATTTATATAGGATAAGGACTTGCATTATAGGAATTAGGATTAGGGGTATGGGTGAGATTAGGTCAGGTGTTTGGATTATGGTAGTGGTTAAGTTTGGGATCAAGTTTTGTACTACAGAAATGAAAGTCTTGGGCATCATGTTAGTTGACCAAAATGAGATATAGACCATATGGATGTAATCCAAGTAAACATAAACCTTGTAAAAGTGGATCAGAAATGGTGAAAGCCTTGGGGGTGCGCATTTAAAAAGGGTGAAAAATAGAAACAGCTGAGTTGGCTGGATTTCATCACGTGAATCCAGGGAGATCTATTGGAGCACATGAATCGGGTTTTGCTTTTTATGCGACTGCAGACTCCGATTGGAAACTGAGCATAATGTAAACAGACTGTTGTTTATGCCCTATTTATTACCGCTGCAATTGATATGATCCATCCGTGCAATTAACATAATAGCATACTCTCGGTTCATAGGGGTCTACTAGTGTTACACTGCACGTACATGTATAGTAGAGTGAAACGAAGAAAAGAGGCAATAAATATTAAATAAGCGAATCTGGAAAATGCCTTCTCTTCCTGATTCTGCAAATTAGGAACAATTCTGCTGTCTACGTCTGAGGATTATTTTGACATTTCCTTCGATCCTATCTATATAACGATCAATATAAGCTGTTCAAGATTGCAATCTTAGTCATGATATTTATATATAGAAGTAAATAGGTGTTTATTCTCTCAGGGAATTCCAGATTTAACTATAAAGTGCAGTACCTTGATTTATTGTGTGTGAGTTAGTACATATTACCAGTGTATCAGCCTGTTCATTTAATAATGGAGAATAAATTTGAGATGAAGAGAATAAGGGTGTTGTTTATTGCCTGTTTTGGTGTAAATAACTTAGTCATGCAGTTTTGGGGTTGCTTGACCCCACAAATTTAGTAAAATGGAAGAAAATTACTTTTAGGTGGCCAAAGTAAGCGTGGAGGCCTATTCATTAGAAGCGTTAAATACATTGTATATTGACCTCAAACGATGTAAATAGAAATAGACGAGGGTAAATGCTTGAATACACACTGCCATAGTGTTAGGCCATGGCACAAGTCTTATTTACTATTATTTAGAATGCCAGAAGGCTTGCTTGGATCATGATAAATTGCTGTCGTTACAGGTTTAATGTATAACGCCGGAGCTTAAAACCCAACCATGCTTTCCTTGCTTCGGGGGCTGAATTGACGCATGAAGTCGGGAGAAAGGAGAAAACGACGAAATGATTTATTGCGCCTGATGCCACTGCGCGTTGGAAATGGGCGCATTATGCAGAGACCCATCAAGCCCGTGTAAATTAATTCCAAAGATGGTAAACAAACCATTTTTGCATGCATAATGAGGTAGGGAAGGCTAGAGAATATAGAAAAAACAAGAGAATATAGAAAAAAACAAGAGAATATAGAAAAACAAGAGAATATAGAAAAAACAAGAGAATATAGAAAAAACAAGAGAATATATAGAAAAAACAAGAGAATATAGAAAAAGCAAGAGGATATAGAAAAAGCAAGAGGAAACAAAAATCAAGGGAGAATATAAGTTGATGCTAGAAGAAACAAAAGTGAAAGAGAACTTTTAATGGAGATAAAGTGGGTGGGGACATGGCGAGTTTAATACTAAAGTAGTTAATTGACAGATAATAAAGAGTAAAACCAGACTGTTCTGCAGTATTAACCCATTCAGGACTGGTGCCCAGAATAACTGGAACTGGAACTGGGGTCTATGGAGAATGCGTGTTATACCGAGATCAGATCAGCTTCAATGGGGTAACCCATTAAGTATGATGGTGCTGGAGGTATTGTTGGCTGGGGTATATGGAGAATGTATTACATGTCGCCTTACACCACAATGGAATCAACCTTGATGGGTTGATAACTAAAAGCTTTCTGCCCAAACCACTCAAATATAATGCATAATATGTGATGTGCTGAACAGGATGAAAGGGTAATATGATTGGTTTTTGTGGTTGACATAAGGATGTAATTATTTATGTCTAGATGGTACAGTACATCCATTTTGATTCAGCTCATCTTCATGAAAGTCCTCAAAAAGCATAAAAACTAAAACACTGAAGTTTATCTTGATACTTACATGTAGTACAGTATTACATTCAAGTCTTATGAGTTATTGTGATATACATGTAAACATTTAGAAAAGTTTTAGCTATGTATTGTTTTCATTTACTACAACAGAATAAAGAGTTGTCCATGTTTGGTTATACCTTTCTTCATGATTATTCTATAAACTGCATTTTAAGTCTGACTACTGCTCTGCTTTTTAACAGAATGATAGGGTATGCTAAATGCAAAACAAAACTTTAAAAAAAAACACATTTTACTCAATGCCTGATACATGATAATTATTATTTATAAAAAAAAAAGAATCAAATTCATTGTAATACATGTTACCGAACTCATTGGATATTTACATTTTCTTTCTTTTTTCCTTCTATTTTTCACTAGAATGATGAAGATGGGTAGTCAGGATTGCTAAATGGAAAGTGGATCACATTTCTGTGTGCCATGTTGACGATTATAATCAACTACATGTATCAATTAACAAAACTATTAAAACTTATGCCATCATGACAATATGAATTATATACCTTTTTATGTTAATGCTATACAAGAATGATGAATAATTCTAAGTTCTCTTTCGTTCTGTCTTCTATTTTCACCAGAATGACGAGGGAGGCCAGTCGGGTGTGCTGAATGGGAAATGGACCACATTTCTGAAAGCCAGGCTCAGCTGCTCCACGCAAGGAAATGTCAAGATCTTCTTTGATAACCTTCGTAAGTATGGAGAATTCCATGGGAAAATACTCTGTCGCTAGGAAAGGATGATATAATGGAGGTACTTAGTGCTTCGTAAAAAGAACCTAGTCCACTTATTGAAACGAGTAGGGTGTAAACTTAGTTGATTACCGTATTTGCTGGTGTATTAACCGCACTTTTTTTTTTTTTTTTAAAGAACAAAAAAAGGGGTTACGGTTAATACACGACCGTATTAACCACCATTTTTTTTTTTTTTTTTTAGGGGTGCGGTTAATACACTGGAGCGGTTAATACACCGACAAATACGGTAGTTGATTAGTAACCCTGCACATCACAGCAAAATACTGCAAGAATCTTCAGAATTGAAGAATAAGGATGATAAATGGAGGTCGTGTGCATGAGACCGTCACAGCTCATGTAAAAAAATTTAAAAATCTCTAATCAACTTATTGAAAAGAGTAGGGTGTTGATTGGTAACCCCGCACATCACAACCAAGATACTACAAGAATCTTCAGAATTGAAGGAGGTAGTTCAAAATGAAGAAGAAGAAGGATGATAAATGGAGGTCCCGTGTATGAGTCACATTTCATGCTTGTAAAAGGACCCTGTCCACTGTCCTGTCCCCCCCCCCCCCCCCAATAATTTGACAAAAACTATAGAAGACACAATGGGTTCATTTTTGACAAAATAAAGAAATACATGAAGCATGCCCCCCCCCCCCCCCCCCAATAATAATCAGTCCGGCCATGCTAAGCCACTCTTTGTTGTGATTTTTGTTTTGCTTAGATATGAGCAAATGTGAAAATAAATCATATATACACAAGTGTTCATACATGTACATGTACATGTAGCTCGATTATTTTTGCCCAAACTGTTGTATTACCAGGCCATTGTGTACATCTACTGATAAACATATTTCACGTCCAAAATGAAAGTGTTTTTTTAATTTGTCCTCCAACTACGTCGAATGAAGTTATACCAAATTCTAGATTGTATCCAACCGGTTAAAAAACTTGCAACATTTCCACGTATATATTGGATGAAGTGCGTATAGAAGCCAAGTAGGGCTTAATTTTGTAGTCAAATTAATAGTGACTTCCGTGAAGCCTCATATAGGTCGGAAATTCTAAATAAATGCTGGATTATTGTCTTATGTTGCTAAAGCTGGGAAAACACACCTTTTTTTCCCTTAATGTCTCTTTAATTTCTCTTAACGCTCTGCCCATCCAGACCTTAGTGTTCATGAAATGTTTAAATTCTAGTAAAAATGGTTTCGAACTTGAAAACAATTAGACGCCATTGTGTTTCTTTTGTTTTAGTATTACAAAAATATGTATTTTGATTTCTGCATTTGAGTTTATCCAAATCTAAATTGTATAATGTACATGTACATAATGTGCACCATTTAATTGTGAATGTTTGATTATATTTGTTTAAAATCTTGTGAACGTATTCCAAAATATGAAATGTTTGCAACAAAAAGGACTGGTAAATTTATGTATTCAAAGAACACAGTTTATATGTACATTTCAATACAACTAAATATTTTACAATTTCCTTGTATTGAAAAAGAAAAAAAAGTTGGCACAATATTAGAATAACAAAAAGGGAATGTAAAAAAGTACTGACTTTGATGCCAATATGTACCTGTAGACCAAAACATATTTATCCGTGAATGTCCTTGAAAGGAAATTGATATTTGGAACCTATGCAATGGCCGCATCAATGCAGGAAGCTGCTTTCTTCCTGCAAATAAACACCAAACCTTGGCAAGATTCAGATAATTCTTCCTTCCTTGTGATGGTGGAGGGGAAAAAACTTTCACCATCTTTGAATATCACAAATATAATGGCCCTTAACATTTTACTGTAAATGGCAGTTAAACAAATTTGGTACATTTGTTTTCATGTGCAAAAAGGTTCATTGGATGGGCAGATATTATATATCAGTAGTAATTGTTTAATTACCTTGCAATTTGTATTTGTTTTACATTTTCAGAGAGCACGTACAGGTCAAAAGAAAACAGCAATATCATATTCGGAATCTTCACAACTCCAAGGTAAGAATCAATTTAAACACCAAAATATTTTGTTGAAGGCACTGAATGACGTACATTGATTGCAGATTTTGATATATTTTGCATTAAGTATAAATACGTCATCAATATTACAATAACATTTTGTTTGTTTATATCATCTATTATGTAACCATATGACCATCATATTTCCATTCATTCAAACAAATAAAATCTAATCAAATTTCTGACTAGCATGAACATTGAAGACTTTCTTGGGAATTATCAACGTTAGAACATATTAGAACACCGCTTTTGGTAATCTGGAGGTCTCAGGTTCGATTCCAGGGCAAAACCCATTTTTCTTTGCTCTTTTCTTTTAAATGTATTTATTTCTGGGTCAGTTTCCTCTATGTTTTATTCAAATTTTATCAAATGAAATCAAATCAAATTTCTTCCATATCATCCTTCCCAGTTCTAGCATTCCTGCATCAGCCCTATGTGCCTACGACCTAGCAGAGATTGAGGAGCTTTTCGCTGGTTCCGCCTTCAAGAACCAGGCCAATAGCAACTCCCTGTGGCTCAACGTGGCTGCGGGGGATGTGCCGACTCCCAGACCCGGAACGGTAAGTGACCAGCAAGAAATGGACATCTAATTCCCTAGTCTTACTCGCAAGACTGAACCTAAACCAACACCACACTCACTGGGTGATGTTGATTTGGTATCGGTCTTTATTCCGCACCCGAAGGTAGTGTACATTTGGCATTGAGGCAAACAATCGGACCAACTTCAAACCGGCACCAATGCGAATCCAAATTGGCATATTTGGGTTGGTGTCTATTTTTTGTCAGAAAATGCGCCTACATGTGCAATTCTGATTGGCTCAAGTGCGCAAATTTTCTGACTTACGATCAAACGCAACTTTGCGATTAATCGCAACTCTTTATGCAACACCCCCTAGATGTGCTTTGAATTCAGACTCACAAATTTGACAAAATGGATAATTTTTTATCGTGTTTGAAAGAATACTATGGACTTGATTCACCTTATGTTGTATTTGGGCTAAATAAAGGGGACATGAATACAATAATGCCATCCCTAAACAATTTGAATTTTTTAATAATTTTGTGTGCTTGACTTTTTAAGCATTTGACCTTTGACCTTACAGTGCACAGAGACAATGCCAGTGGTGAACTATGACAGTCTGGACTCGATTCAGCTCATGTCGTCTCTGGTCCCAAACAAGGCCAACTACACAACAGCAAGGACCTGGACCTCTTCCATGGAGTCAGACTACCCAATCATGATCCTGTTGGGACACTGGCTGAGGCACATCGTTGTCCAGGAAAACTCTTCGTCGGGACCTGATGTCTTCTTCTTTGGCACTGGTAAGAAGTTGTTCTGGTTGTTATTTCCGTATCCTTTCCATTCTCCCCTCTCATTGTTTCCCACTCTCCATCCCTGCATTGTCTGTGGTTCTCTGAGGCACATTGTTGTCCAGGAAAACTCTGCATCGTGACCTGATGTTTTGGCACAGGTAAGAAGTTCATCTTCTTCTTGTTGCTGCTGCTTTTGTTATTTTCTTTCTTTTCCTTTTCCTACACATTCTTTGTTATTTCTCAGACATATCTTTGATTAGGGCAATTATGTTTTTATTTCTTACCCCCAACAGAATCAATCCATTGATGTCCTTTGAAGGAAAACAAATTGTGGAAATTAATGGCAGTTTAATATAAAGTTATGAAGTATTCATAGACTCTACCATTGACATTATTCTTTACTAAGTCTAACTAGCAATTGTTAGGATTAGGTGGTATGATTTGTGTCCATCTGTTAACTTTTGAAATATGAATGGAATGCAACAAAATTTGCTTCCAGTTATTCTGTGATAAATGCTTCTGTGCATTAACAAATATGAAGCATTTCTGGATGAAGAATTCTGTTAATTCCTCATGTTTATTCTTTTACATTTTTCTTCCCTCCCAATTTGAATCGTCTCCATGCCAACAGATAAGGGTCAAATCTTCCAGTCTTACATCTACAATTCGGCTCCCCGGATAGTAGACGAGGTCAAATTGACAGTTAACGGTGCCGCTGAGGTAAGAGGAATATTTAAATAAGAATATATCAACCCATTGCCTTACAGGAGCCTGGTGGGCCCTGTATTGACTCTATGGGGATTGTAAAAATCTAGTAGGGAACAGGTTAACCCATTGCCTGCAGGAACCTAGTTAGCCCTGTATTAAATCTATGGGGATTGTACAATCTAGTAGGGAATGGGTTAACTCATTGCCTATGGAACCTAGTTGGCCCTGTATTAACTCATTGCCTACATGAGCCTGGTGGGCCCTGTATTGACTCTATTGGGATTGTAAAATCTAGTAGGGAACAGGTTAACCCATTGGCTTCGGGAACCTGGTGGTCCCTGTATTACATGTAGCTCCATGGGGAAATGCTAAATGTATTAGTTAATAGGTTAACCCATTGCCCATGGAAACCAGGGGGATGTTTCACAAAGATCCTTAGTTGAACTTAACCCTAAGTTTGGATTTAAAAAGTATGGAAAGCTGTTAGTTTCTTTGAAAACAAATTGTTAAAGTCTTTTTAAAAGGCATAAAATGTTGTTTCAAATCATTAATATGTTTCTATCATATTCATATCATATTCATGAAAAGTCTAAAATACTTGCATTTTTGCTATTGAATATATTTTATTCCAAGGCTACAAATGGCTTACCATACTTTTTAAGTTAAACTTAGGGTTAAGTTCAACTTAGGATCTTTGTGAAACACCCCCCTGGTGTAACAGGAATTAACTCTTATTTTGACGGCAAAATCTACCAAATGAACCTGTTAATTAATCAACCACTGATGATCAAGCACATATTTTTGATTTAGTAGATCACAGCTTTCTGTCTTGATTTTGACGTGGTGAATACAATTAATATTAATTTGTTATATTTCCTTAACCATTCTTCATGATTTTGTTTGTAATTTCCCTGTATATCTTCAAAGTTGAAGAAGAACAAATCGATGGTTTTGCTTTCGAGTGAAACAAAAAAATAATTGATAAATCATCCCGTTGTTTCTATTTTTAAAGGTAGTTCAGATTCGTCAAATCAGATGTGCGGCGCCATCTTGAATACGCGTTGCGCACGGTGCGTGATGCACGTTAGCTCAGTGTCATGCGGTGCGCGCAAACTAGCCTAGTTCAAAATGGCGACCCGCTGTGTAGCATCCCCACGCTTGATGCCCTTTAAAATCTTCCCTCATTTGTTAAATATCATTTTTAGTTTCTATTCTATTCATCCTGTGGTTAATCGGTCTTTATAAGAAGATGAAACAAGCCATTAACTGGTACTTAATAACTTTGCAAATGAGTTTGCCATTATTTAATACATGACTGTCATTTATCGTTGTTTGCATTGCGATGGTGGTGGTTTCTTTGAGACTTGGTTGTGTTGGACAATTAAAAAAAGGAGTGTAATAAAATATGATAATTTCAAATTAAGAATATGAAGTGCAATGACATGTTCATTTTTGTTATGTTCAGAAAGTGCATGTAGGTGTCAGAAATGCCATTAGCAATTAATTCTATTCATACCAATTCTGAATAAGAATGATAACTCGATGACATTCTCATACCCCTCAGAGCTTCATCTGACAGGGGAGGAAACAATGAAAAACAGGGACAGGTTTCGGTTTTTCAATTTTCCCTTTGATATGTACGATTGAAGTGTTCAGATGTTAAATGATCCACTGGATCGTCAAAACCGTGTACAAAGTGAGTCCAATGAGTTAGTGAATATCACTTTGTATTTTTGCTCATTACTCGGCCATATAACTTCCATTTAACTTGAAATTTTTACACAACACCCAGTGGACATATCAGATAACAACAATATACATTGTATCAACAACTCATCACTTTTTGCACATGTCAACAAAGTTACTAGATCCCTTTAATGATGCCCACTGTGCTTTGTTTGTATACAAAGCAAGATTATATTCATATATTCATATTTATGGGAGTGTTGTGGTACATTGGTCTACATGTATGTCTTTCAATGTGAAGGTTGTAGATTCAATGCCTAGCCTGGCACATGTGTCCTTCAGCCAAAACCTTTTTCCCCCATGGGCCATTCTTGGTCACGTGTGTGACCCAAAATATGAAAAATTCTGCAATAGGATGCTTATATTTTAGTAAGTATAGGAGGTATGGTGATGTAAACTTCATATATGACTTGCACATGTGTAACACGAAAGATTTTATTAGGATTACGTTGCCCAAGGACAGAGGTCAAATGGCATCGGTCACGTGTGTGACTTTGCACGGGAGCACTTTTGAAGAAAAAAAATTTAACTTTTGGAAATTTTGGAAATCCTGTAAAATATGAAAAGCTAAAATGTTCATATTAGTATCGGACAACTTATTTATATCTGTAAGTAAGAAAATGGTGAAAGATTAAAATTATCTCAAACTGTTGTTTTTTAATGCACGTTATTATGTGGGGATGTCTGGGTCACGTGTGTGACATTTTGGGATGGTCACGTGTGTGACATGTACAATGTGAATGGAAATATGAATTTTACAAATATTAGGTTTAGACAGTAAAATGAAGTTCAATAGTCACAAAGTTGGTATCATCATGTACAGGAGAATAAAAGGAATGAGCTAGCTTGATTATTTTCTGAGTTATGATATTTATTGGAATATTGAAATATGAAAATTGAATAATTTTTCTAAGAAATTTTATAAATTCAATAAAAAAAATATATTTCATGAAACCTTGGACACTGATCTTTCCATTAATGGAATAAAACTACTGAAAAAACAAACTTCATTTATTTCAAAAAAGTTTCACTTTTCAAAGAATGGCCCCCATGATCAATATTGTACTCGGGTGTATACATTGGTATTTAGCAAAAATGACGGGTGGTAGTGAAGTGTGTACATGCACCTTTCAGCTACTGTAGTATGGCTATAATGCTCCCCATGGAGTGAAAATTGTGCATTTCACATGTGGGTTTGATAATCAGTATCCAGTGAGCAAGATAAGAATGTCCTTCTGAAGTACTTAGTTATGAATATCAATCGCATTGGGTGCTATGTGATAAGGCACTATAGTTTTGACACTTTAAAGAGATGTTTTTTCTTATCTTTTACTTTAATAATTCACAGGAGAAAATCACATCCCTAAGGATAAGTGACGACGGTGCGACGCTATACGCCAGCACGAGTTCCCGCATCTATCGCCTGCCCGCGGTCAACTGTGCACGCTTCCTCACCTGCCAGGAGTGTGTGGAGGGACTTGACCCTGCCTGTTCGTGGGTGTCCAGCGGGGAAGACACTGGCTGCAAGGCTGCTGCTACTGGGTGAGGGGTCTGACTCGGGATTAATGTTTGGGCCATCAAATTTCATAAAATCAAATGTTTTGAGGTCCGATTAGGCAACTAGATTTTAAAACTGAGAATGATAGAATGAGAAAATGTTGTGTTTATTTCTATGTCAAGCCTCACCTTCATTGCAGGTTTGATCAATAAAGAGAGAGATACTTTCATAATTATTTTACTTACTGGACCGGACCACTAGCGCAATAAGTTAGTGTGGTGTCCAGGATTTTGTCATTAATGGTTGATTCTTTGGTTTTAATTCTTCCTTCTTGCATAAGACGAAAGCCAGATATTCAAGATATGAACATGTGTGGTGTAGATGGATTGATGTGTTTGAGTGAAAGGACTTGAAGGGAAGAGGAAGGAAGAAACCAGTGATAGGGCTGAGCCGTATTGGGAGATTTTAGTCTGATTTCTTAGTGAACAACATCAGTTGTTTTTCCTTCATGTTCAAGCTTATTTTCCTTTGATGTAAGGTTAGAGCAGGAGATAGTGAATAGAATAGGATAGAGAGAGTGTCATTTGGCTGGCATGTGGGAAATAAAAGATTTTTTGCTGGTTTCTGACGATTTTCTCTGGACAAAATTTGATGAAATGTGAGGGAAATTTATACAAATTTATACTGATGATGTCCGATTGCACTGGTCAACAAGTTCTAAGGAGTTTTCTGTAAACTTAATTGATTAGTTTTTGTCCAAAAACTTAACTAACCAAGAGATATAATTGTTTTAACTCTGTGTTTTTTTTTCTTCTATATTTTCCTTGCATTTACAGAATAAGAGACTTGGCAAATGGAGATACAGGTCCATGTCCTGCAGCCTCATCAGGTAAGTAAAAACATCTAAAACAACAAGCAAACCCTCCAAAGCATAAAAACGGCATAATAGTCAGATCCCAGCCTAACCAGTTCAAGCACCTACCATTAGTTCAAACATGAAGACTTCTATAGATGAGCACCGACATTAGACCAGAATAATGTGAAAGATAAGCACCATCATTAGACTAAAAATGAGACTTCAAAAGATAAGCACCGACTTGGACCAATATCAGACTTTGAGGAGAAGAACTAAACCATAAGACAAAACACACACACACACACATGCATGTGTAAATAAAAAGCTGAAAATGCATGTGCATTTGCAGAAATAGACAAAATGCATGTGCATTTGCAGAAATAGACCCATTTCATTTGGTGATCATTGAACTAAAAAGTCCTGACTCGTACATCATGTACCAGCAAAATTACTTATAGCTGGATGACAGGTTCTTAATAGATGCTGGTACATTTTGACAAACAAAAGATACAAATAATTCTGCATTGATGCATCGATTAAAGTGATCTTTTAACTTCCTAAGATGTTTCCAAAAGTGAAATTTGAGACTTGAATCATAGACCAATATCGTCTTACGATTCCTCTGAATGATGTGTGGAAGTTTCATAGAAAAGGAACGCTGTTTACCTAGCGAAATAAGTGGACATTTATTAAGATTCGTATCACCTACTGATTTTGATTGCAATTAAAAAAAAACGTTCCAGAACTCTTTTCATTCAATCATAATTATCTCCATAATTGGGAGACATTTGAAAAATGAAAAGCATTCCATTCTTCTGTTACCATAAGCTAAACAACAAGGTACAAGAGAAATGTGAAAGTTCTAAGGGATTTTAGTTGAATTTGACAAAGTTAATAGATCACTTTAATCCTGACATTTTAAACTGGGATAGTTTGAATGCTTATATTCCGTAGCAATACCATATTTATTTTGTTCATTTAGTTACAGACTTTATGTCTGTATTAAAACATTATGTCTTTCTTTCGAGAAGTTGCCTCGATATTTGAAAAATATTGACATAAAACAATACCTAAGAACTGCATGATTTATACAATATTCTTTTATATGTTTTAGTTTCTTGAAATAAGAATAAAACACGGAATTTAAGTTTTTATATCTCATTCTTTTTATTTCACATTTCATCCTACCATCTTCCATTACTCATATAGTCGGTATGTAGAATTTATTTTGTTTCTAAGGTGGTAGATCGTTTGTTTGTTATCAATCATATTATACTACATTTATGTTGGTTTGGTTAGTTGATGTTTGTTTGATGTTTCTGTATACTATACGTTCAAATAAGAGATATTAGATATATTGAATATTTACATAGAAATGTACAAAATATTGCATGAAAATATTGAATGAATTGTAACATATACATGTATTTGTGGAAAATTATATTATATGGTCTTGTGCATGTACATGTATGGTACCCGATAATTAACAATCAAACATATAGCATGCAAGATAACTGACTTGCCTGCTTAGTTATATATTTAATATATTCATATAAATTTCCAATCAGTATAGAAACCCCTTCTTTACATATCAGATGTCTCCGTGTCTCCTTAGAACTTTGTATGAATGTTTTTCAACGTCCCTATGTCCATGTCAGTAATTCCCCTTTCCTGCCCTTTGAAATTGATTAAAATTGAAATAATTGTCTTTTACATATTTCTTACAATTTTACAAAAATTCAAAATTCTGTAAAATGTTGGTTACTTTTAAAAAAGTAATCAAGCTTTGATTTGTATATCTTCAATATTCTTTTTTTATTGCTTTATATCATACCGCACAGATAGAGAATTTTGTTTTTGCAGTCACGATATGGCCATGAAAACTGCAACGTATCCTATCAATTTAGCAATTATGCACTAGTTTTGGTTTTTATCTATATCCCACACCGCAAACTAACTAAACGAAAGAGAGAGGAAAGATTGAAATTTCATCTTTTTGAAGATATCTTGTTTGTCAAATACTAAACCAGATTATCGAATAGAAGAAGTAATTTATCATAGTTAGTGTTTTGGAGTGAAGATTGAATTAGTCACTTAACCATGCTTTCTTTTTGTTTGTGTTGCCCGTGGGTGCTTTTTCGTTGCTGTCTCCTTATTCACCCCAACAGCCGCACCTAGCGTGACGATGCCTGCCACGCCCGCTAGCAAGAGCACCGCGGAGCCGGAGCAATCCTCCGAGGGTACCACTGACTCCGGGAAAGAGTCGACGCCCAAGCAGGGGCAATCTCATACTGGTACGGGAACAACCGGGTCGGGGACGCCCCCCTCCTCCTCCTCCCCCTTCACCACTGACACCACCATTGCTACCACCACATACTCATCACCGCCACAACCATCATCACAGCAACCACCAGACACACAGGGCGCTCCGGATAACGTAAACTCGACCATGGACCCACCCTGTGGCTGCCAGCTAGTTTGTATGTCCACTTTCTCCTCTTCTATTTACTCCTCTCATTTATAACCAAATTAATCCTTTCAGAACCAAAGGGCTTGTTTTCCTTCTCGTTCTCCTCCTTCACATTATGCTTTTGGTTGGGAAGCAGTTCAAAGAAAAAGCATGCATTCATGGACATTCCCAAAGCTTTATTTTGATAATAAAATGTGGACAATTCCTAGACTCGTGTTTATTGCAAGGGTTTAAACATAACTGGAAGATGGGAATGAGAAGGAAAACGAGCCTTATGCAATTTGTTGTCTATATCCCAGGAGATTTGTCGTTTTGTATATATTTATTTTATAATGCGGATGTCTGACTTTCATTTCATTCAGTTTTAAAGCAACACACATTCATTTCCAAACCAAAACTACTACTAAAGCTCCGCTTTGCGAAAGTAATGAAACCACTACATTGCCCTAGCCTCACCCTTACCCGATTCTCTCTTCCATACAACAGGCATATAACAAGTTTTTTTATAGCCTTTTGGTCTACAATCAGTTGGTCTAACCCCATATTTGTCTACACACAGTTTGTCTACAATAAGTGTGGTCCGTGTGCATTCATTTTGTCTAAAGATCAGTTCCATTTGGTCTATTACTATTTGGAGTAACTAATGCACAATTAGCCCTAACTTGATAAGACAACATGTGGTAGTATGGACCTACTATTGAGTATTGGCTAGCTAACCCTGTCATAAGGGAAGCACCTGGGTGGCCAGTCCAGGCCCGTAGCCAGGAGGTTAACGAGGTGGTTAATAAACAAACTGTCTTTTGAATAGACAAATTGAATATTAGACAAAATCGACAGTAGTCCTACGGGGTTTCTGATAGACTGGTTATAGACCAAAATTACAGAGTACCTATACCAGATAAGCTTTATTATTTATTTGCCTTCATTCTAAGGACGAGACTCGGTGGTTTGATTATCTTGTCTGTTTTTCTTCATTCCCCGGCAAATCCTTATTTTAAAAAAAAATTTTAGGAAGAAGAAAACCACATACTATCCAATACCTTAATCTTTTGTTTGCCGTTTGTGTTACTGGAACACATTTAACTGTTTGAACATAAAAAGGGGATGGCAGATAGAGGGTTAATTACTGAATTCTGCGGCAGTTCCTCGCAGTGCCCAACTGCTAATAACTACATTCTACATGAATAATTTGCTACTGGTACGAAACTCCATTTTGAAACAGCTTGTTTGAAAATTGCTCACACTTATTTTAAGAGAGATGCAATTAATGCAGCACGCACCAATAAAATACTAATGTCTAAAATTTGTTTTGAAATTTGTTCAAAAAGTGCAGTATTTGATTTTGTTTAAAGAACAAATATTGAAAAAAGTCCTTGATGATTATGCAGCTAATATGTGTTTCATATTTGTATTTGTTTAAATACTTTGATATGCATGAAACAAATTTGATTCTAAATCACTGATCAGTCTTTGTTTTGCGCACAATTTAAAAATCTAGTGGTAGTTAGTTACCAGTGGCAAAATTGTCCTCAAATTTCCAATAATAGGTTTACACTGTTCACTCGCTTAACATATTAATCCAAAGTATTATAGCTGTTCTTTAAAAGAACCCTTCAGACGCAACCAGCTAATCATAATTTTGCTATCAAAAGCTAAACAATATTATTTGTAATGAAACAAATTAAAACCCTTGAAACGGTAGTACTTTTTTCTTTATAATTTATATTGATAAGTTATAGAACTAGTTCTTTTGCTCAAAAGTTTAGTTGATTGATTGTGCCCATCGCAGAAAGGGTAATTCTATTAATAGCAAGCTGTAAAAATATGAATGGTGTTCCCATGAAATTATCCCTGAACCCTGCTAATTTGTATGTATCTAGATCTATATATATCTTTTGAATCTGTTTATTATTCAATCAAATGAAATGAAAATTGGTAGCACCAGGGTTTGCTTAATTCAAAATCATTATATTTAACGTAATAAATAATTGATTAAAAATGATATGGATAATTTAGATCAGTCGATCAACCCTTTATTTATACATCTATAATTAAAATTTAAAAAAAATCACCAACCATGGGTAGGACTCGAGTTGTAAATGGGCAAATTAACCTGTTCCCTACTAGACTTTGCAATATCCAACCGGTTCCCCTAGGCAATGGGTTTATGGTTAAACCTTAATGCTGTGCTATATAAGTGTAAAAACCTCAAAGCAAAACCCCTCCTGTATATAAAGTGGTACATGCCTTCAGTTTGCCGTGGATGAGGGAGATGGGAAGTGTTAACAAACTTATATTACTCTGTGTTCAAAATCTTACCGACATTAATCATTTCAAGGCTTGGGAGTATGGAGAATGCGTGTGGGAGTGTTGTGGTATATAGGTTTGGGCCTTCGTCTTGCAATACAAAGGTCGTGGGTTTGATTCACAATTCCGGCAGGTGTGTCCTTCAGCGAGACACTTTATCCACAATTGCTGCTCTCAACCCAGGGCCCCATTGCAGAAAGAGATTGTAAGTTACAATTGATTGTTAAGTCAGAACATTTGCGCGTTTCAACCAATCCAATTTGCGCAGTTAGAACACATGATCTGACTTTCAATAGACCGCTTCTGTAATGTATGCAAATAATATGCGTATGACGTAAGACTCCCTGTTGGCAAGAGCTTGCCGGACCTAGTTACTTTTGTTAAGCTTGCCAACGGGGAGTCTGACGTCATACGCATATTATTTGCATACATTACAGAAGCGGTCTATTAAATGTAACTTACAATCGATTGTATCTCTTTCTGCAATGGGGCCCTGGTGTAGTAAATGGGTACTTGGAAGGACATTATTCCTTGAAATCATTGAGCGCCCCATCATGGCAGCTCGGCTAAAAGTCATCGTAATAATGCTTCGAGCACTTTGAGACCTCTGTGATGAAGCACTATATGATGATGGGCTATTATTATTTATATTATGCCAGAATCAAACCCCTTTGACTGGTTATTTACTTTGAAACATCATAGGAAATACAACCAAACCTGTCTTAAGTGGCCAGCTTTCTGTAGCAGCCAACCTGGCTATCGTAGTAGCCATCAAAAGTGATCCCCTTCAGAGAGAAAAAAAACAGTATTATGGAACCTGTCTTTAGAGATAACAGTGGCCACTATTCTTGTTTCACTTAGGTGGTCATTATACACAGGTTCAACTGTTTATAATTAGGGTAGGACTCTTTATTACTCTTTATTTTACATTTTACTCGTTATTTTACATTTTTGCATTAACTTTGTTTTCTTCTTCAAATCTGCATTAACTATAATTTGTCCAGTTGGTGACAGAGATAAGTAAGGCCCATGTCAAGAATACACATTATGACTGTCATACATGCAATAATAGTAGTAGTTATAACAATGATAATGCATTTATTTGGGACAAAATGCAAAAGAGCATCTTAAAGGGTACCACCACCCAAAAATAATATTCTTATTAAAGAAAGGTAACATCTTTAGTATTCCATTCCATCAACAAGTTCACAAAAATATGTTTCCAGAAAAAGAAGAACAAAAATTGGAAACGCATTCCATTCTAAAGCATGCGTTCATGCGGTCTGAATTACGCAGACTGCTATGTGTGCGGTGAATTGCAACGTGTGCAGAGCGAATGAATCGCCCGGGAATCTATTGTTTACAAACGTGCGCATGAATAGCATTGGCGCACTCGCAAATGGTTGGCCCGTATGGAACCAGGAAATAGCAGTGGTTCCGTAAGTGGTGGAAATTAATTGCTTTGTTTATGAATTACACAACTGTTGGGTATCTATTTGATATCACAAAACGGTACCAAAACATATAATAATGTGTTGTTCTTTGCCTGGTGGTCCCCTTTAAGTGCTTGTAAGTTTATAAATAGCACATATTAAATTGCTGCGGTGTTTGGAGAAGGGCGGGGGGGCGGGGAGGGTTTCGGTTTTGTAGTTCGTTGGTTAAGAAAGAGAAGGGCGCTATGTCACTTTTTGTGCTTCAGAGATAATTGATGTGTACGGTTTGAAAGCCACATACAAATGAAATGTACATGTAGCTCTCTTGCTTCAGAGATAATCGATGTGTACGGTTTGAAAGCCACATACAAATGAAATGTACATGTAGCTCTCTTTTATATTTCATAAATATTTATAAGTATTCCCCAAATTAGACATGATTATTATCTGAAAATTTTGCATCACTTAGAGAAGGCTTCGACCTACAAGATGGTATGCGTAACTCAATTTAGCAAAAATCGACTTAACACCCTTTCTTACTCTCGCCCAACGAGTTCCCTCTTGTGACACAGCTTTCGCTTTCATCATCCATTAGGACCCAATTAATAGTAATGAACAAAATAATAGTCTTTGATTTGTCAAGTATCTCACTTTACATAAATTACTTCAAGTACTAGTAGTTTCGCATGAAAGTGACTTCCATTGTTATAATTATAACCAAGTAGTTGCTTATGAAAGTTATTGCATGGTTTTATTAATACTTAGTGGACACAAAACTCTCAAAATAGACAAAATGGCCCATATACATACATGCTCGTGCAATGTTCAAATATAAATCACTTTAATGGCTATGATGCGCACAGAGATAATTATTAAACTAATAATCTATTAGAAGTATTGCAGCGTTTTGTAGGGTTTAAATGTAGTATTCTCAATCATGTGAACTATGTGAAAACGTTCTGATCAATGCAATGAATAGGAAGTAGTTACGAAAATAATTCGTAATAAAAAATGTACAATGATTGATAGAAGTAGAGTAGCATTCTGGACGTTTAAATGTAGTATTTGGAATCCCATGAACGTGGTACAAAATATCCTGATAAAGAACACACACAAAAATGGGGGGGGGGGGGGGGGAAATGTAGTTAAGATGATAATTTCTAATGATACCTACAGTACATGTTCAATAGAAGTATTGCAGCATATCTTTAGTGTGAAATGTTTTTCTTAATCACATAAACTCACTGAAAATGTTACGAGTATGAAGAAAGAAAGGTAGAAGGGATGAATAAATAGAATAATGATGATGATAATTGTTTTGTAGTCTTCTAATACATGTGTCCTATCACCTCCCCATACCCTGCCCTACCCCACCAATTAACTCTACCCCCTCCTCCGCCCCTCTTCACCCTAATCGTTTGCTATGTGGGTGCAGTGTACTAATAACCTGTTGCTAAAATCACTTGTCACTCGATCAAATTGAACCAAATGTGTCTTTAAACCAATTAGCTTCAAGTATTTTGATGACTTGTGTATGGTGATGAAATCAAGCATCTGGGGTGTCTTTAGATAAATTTAGCTTTATATTAAAGTGTTTGACTACAATCACTGTTTCATGATACTGTTGAAAGTTGGACTTGATGTTTCAAATTTATGAGCTGCTGACCAAGAGCTGTCAGTGTTAAGTTTTCTGTTTTATTTTAGTTGAATCTCTGTCACACATGAAATTGTTTATATTTTTAATTTCTAAACAATCTGGTTAAATAACTTGTTTATTTTTCAGAAAAAACAAAGATTGTTATACAATGTTATCTTCTAAGGAGCATTCAAACTTTAAAAATTCGGAAATTGATAAATTTACTTATTATTTTTATATAATTACACCTAGTCTGATTTTCATCATGTTCAACCCTATTTAATGCCTTGATTTTCCACTTAATTTTGTGAGGAAAAACATCACAGGTTGATTTTACCTGTGCAAATGTACCTGTAATTAATACAGAGTTGCACAAGTTTCTACCCCTCCCCCTCCCAGCAACCCTTCTCCCACACCTATCACTCACTGCCTTTGATAAATAATTGATTTTTAAAAAATTGATAGGGGTTGTAAATGGTGTTTCAAATTTTTCAAAGGGCTCAACCCAACTTTTTTCTTGTATTATTATTATTTGATGCAGACACAATCTATTAGATATGAAATTATTCATTATTTTTCAAGTTGAAAATATTGTTTAAACATTTTAATATTGGTGGAGCAATTGGGGAAATACTAAGAAGATGCATTCTAGTAAAAATACAACAGTCTTTAGCCATTTTTTTTTTTTTTTTTTGCACTGGAAAATTGTATTTTAAGAACAGAAGAACTTGAAGGAATGAGGAGACTTGATAATGAGTTATGAGTAAACATGTTACCTCGGAAATCTTTTACACGTCTCCAGACATCTTCTTTATACACTGTTTTCAGTGGCTTAGCTACGGAGGGAGGGGGGCACATGCCCCCCCCCCCCCCCCCCAATGATTTGCCCCAAACATTAAAAAAAACATAAGGGGGAAATCTGTGCAAAAATAAAGGAATACATATTAAAGGTTTGCCGTCCAATCATTCACATGGTCCCTTCTTCCCCCAATTAGTGTGACTATGCTACACCAATTACTGCATTCACATACATGCAACTTATTTACTAATTGCTAGATATAGAGCTAGACCAGGCATTTTCTACTTGTATGTCTTTTCTGTTTTAATTACTTTCTCCTGCACTGTATACATGTATACACAAACTTTGCAAACTTGCGTATTTAACTTATTTATATATATAATATATAAAATGGGTTTGTATGGGCTACAGATATATGACAGTATAATATGCTAGATAAAGTTCTTTTCTTTCAGAAATATTGAACTTGTGTTATTTATTTCTTTTTTGTATGAATATTATCATAATTTGGGATTCAACATGTGATGTCAATAATCAAAAATTGTTATTAAGACAAAGAATAGGCAAATGTTATAATGCAATGCACTGTGATGGTGCCAAATAGACTCTTATATGAAAGTATACAACATATAATGTTGAAAGTTACTAGTTGTTTATTGTATTTTTTTTTTTTTCTCTCGTTGATTATTCTATTATTATTTCTATATTTTTTTATATTTGTTATTCTGGTTAAGAAATGTAGATGCAGGGATACGATAATGGGTTTTACAAATGTATAGTTACACACTTTCGTTTTGTGTGAGTGAATTTGTGTGTATGTTATACTAGTGAATATGTGTGTTTGTTGTTTAAGTATTCACGTTCGCATCTTGCATTTTAAAGGAGTGTGTGAAATGTAAAACCACCGTGGAATGTAGCATGTTGATTTCCTGCATGATGTTGAATAAACAGGAAAAGGGCAATTGGATTTGTTTTTATAAGGGGGATATCATTTATGTTTGCTTAAACTATTAAATAGACTGGAAAAGTTGAATAGGCTGGAATGGTTAAAAGTTGCTCTATATTAACCCGCTCCCTTCAAGTTTCCGAAATCCCCGTAGACTTTGTACACAACCCTCCTGGTTCCCGTGGTCAAGGGGTTAAAGAAACCTTTCATATCAAATGGGAAATATAGGTTCATAGTTTTAGATACTGGTAAGGTAATTATGTACGAGAATGGGATGGGTATGAAATAAGATATATTATATAGTTACATATTAGATAATATGGTTTAAAAAGAAAGGATAGTATTTGTTTACATCAGTGAATTAATAAGTCATTGGAAATATACAATGACAATTAAAAGTGCCTAGGTCAGAAGTATCTGGCAATTACAAATTCATCACTTCAGGCTATATAGTTTTTATTTAATTTATATCCTAGATTTATTTATGGTTTGTCAGTTTACAGTATCAATGTGATTTATTACTGCATATACTTGATGATATATTTATATATATAATCTACAATATTCATATCTATAGCTAAAAAATATACAGCATCACACCCCTTTATTTGTTGATCAGTATGGTTCCCATTTGTTCTCATTTGTATTTGATATTTGGCCATAATTTTCAAGGGACTGGTATAACTTTGTTACTTTTCTGTACAGGGAAGCATATATCAAACCCAAATAAGAAATGTACTCCATGGAAATACACAGAAACGGGTTAGACTCTATTGGGTACAGTGCCCCCACCCCCTATAACGATTTTTGTTTAAACATGACCATCTTATATTCTTTTTGACAAAATCAAATTGTACACAAACACAAATGCAATGTAATGAATTAAGATCTTAAATTATTTCTGAGTCCCTACATTGTATGATTTTGAACACTATTATACAATCCATTCCTTTCTTCCAAACGTATGAATATTTTGTAACAATGTACATGTATTCATTCAATCTTCTTTATTTAAATTTTCACCTCACTTTCTTTGATTTTTTATAAAGACCAAGGGGCTTTAGTCGTTCACTATGAAATGTACATGAAAGTATATAGTGAATTTGGGTTTGTTTCAAACAAATTTGATACACATATTCTATCCGAGATGCCAAACCTTTCCTGATTTCCAAGGAGGCTCCCTGAAATTTTGTTCTATATGTCACACCTCACAAATTTCAATACCTCCCAGATTGTCTGAAAGATTATTCCCATTATGCTGTATGCAATCGATATAAACCTCCCAGATTTTTGAATGAATCCTCCCTGAAAGCTGAATGTGAAGGTCGGCATCTCTGATTGTATGCCACTTTGTTTTATTTTGGGGATATTATAAAAAGGTATCAAACTTTGTATTTCGTAATACATCCTGCCATGAATTGTACCAATGTACATTAGGCAGAAGACCCATGAGAACATTTATCTGCAGTTTCAAAATACAGTCAAACCTGCATTACAGACCACCCAGGGCGCTGGGTCCCCAACAAAATAGCATGTTCCCATATTTTGTTTTACATTGTGTATACAGAGACCACCTGTCCATAAAGACCATTATGATTGATACCTACAATGTATGAAAGCAGTTTGCATGTAAATGAACCTCTCCCTATTGAAACCACCTGCTGATAAAGACCACCATTTCTGTCTCCCTTTGGCAGTCTCTATAGACAGGTTTGACTGTAGATTTAAGAATATAAATCTTGAAGGCTTCAGTTTTGTGGGCCCCTCTGTCTACTTGGCTTTATTGTCGGGTTTTGTTCAATCACCTTTGTGAATTTTTCCTCCCATGGGTTCTTTCACACTTGTATATATACTGTATGTGATGTAACTAATAAGAGATCAAAATGAAAGAGGAAGTACCGAACAATTTTTTTGGATTAGTGTTCATCCATTTGTTATGTATGAGACCTTACACCACAAAACTACCGTTATGTCGCGGTGGTAGTTTATCTGCTGTAAGCTGAAATAGTCACATTTTGTTTGAAATATGAAATTCAGAATTTGTGTATTAACTGATTGAGGGTATCTTCATCTAACTTCTGTGAAATTTCGAGCTTAAGAAATCATGTTTAAATATGATTTTTCATCGAAAAAGAATGATCAAATTACAGGGCTTGAATGGATGCTGATCTTTAAAGCGACCCGTTTTCTCCCTAATTTCAAAACTGCTTAAGCCTTGTTCCAAATCTTTGGCGCACAATTTGAGAGGGTTTAGCTTTGTCCGAATGTGACAAATTATATACCATTTTAAAGGTACTGACTTCTACTTTAATGTCATGTGAAAATCAGCACAATCATTTTTTTTCGACTTATTGGTCGTTTTGTGGTGTAAGGCAGAGTCATACACATACTGAAAGCAGACAAAGTGGATTCTACTTGTTCTGTGAACAAAGGGGGTGTGGTGATTAGTCGTAATGTACCAATTATATAACCTACCAAGGAGAAACTCAATATATGATTTAATTATTTTATTATATTCTCTTAAGAATTGTTTCTCTATTCACATCAACACAGACCTCGTTCTAGAAGAAAAGGTTCTAATTTAGCATTAAACAATTATCCTCGTTTGTATATTTGTAAAGTTAAGATATGTTCATGATATCAGCTTTGTTGTAATCATGCATGCCTTTGTACAAATTATTGCCATATTTTCACTATCTAGTTATCTTTTCCCATTTAGCTCATTTAGTCGGAACAAGATTTGTTGTTGTTGATACAACAGACATCTTTCGAAAAACAAGCTATTTTAGCTATATACACACAAACAAAATAATGATTATATAACAAGATAAAATAAAAGACAACTGAATGTGATGAAAGTCGGACAACTAGCTTCCCCAAATTTGACCTAAACTGTTCCTAAAAAATCTCCTTCAATACTTGCTATGAGACAACATTTTGCATTTTTGAAAAAAGGAAATTTGGAGATAATGATGATGAGGAGGAGGAGGAGGAAGAATTGGCGTACATCTAGCTTCATGTGTGTGCTTCTGCAGAGGGTCCATGGTTTGGGTATACATTGTCTTATGTGCCTGCACTATTAATGCCATATTCATCATTATAATAACATTTGTACACATGTAACATGATCATACAGTGCGGCCTGAAATTAATGCCTGTTATATTCATCATTATAACATTTGTACAAAATCATGTAAATACAATTAAAATTAATCCACACATAACACGCAATAACGCATATTTGAATAGTTACGCATTGTCTTCGTGCCTGTACTAATACTCCAAACATTGTAACACTATACAAGCGCAACCCGAAATGAATGCCTGCATACACCTTCATGCATTCTTTATGAGAACCTAAACTTATCAGCATGAACAATCATGCATTAATTCATCTACTTATTTAAAAATGCATGAGTTTATGTAACCAATGTTCAATCAAATGTGACAGTGACTGAATGTATGCATTTATTTCAGGTTCTAATGTATACTGCGCTAACATGAGCGCTCAAACAAAGCCACTAACAAAGCATTAATAATTCACATGAAGTTGTTCCCAGTTCCCACTACTAGTATGTTCAAACATGAAATGTTGTGTATCCATTGCAGTTGCAGTCATTCATGTATTCATGTGTTTTAATGCTGTGGATCACCCTTTTCTCTTCTCTACACCTGTCTTCCAAACTCTGTATTCTGTTTTTTTTTTTTTTTATGACCAATCGCTCCAATCCTTTCCTGTCTCTTTTTGCACCTTTTTTTTTCGAGTGATCTGACTTCTGAAAAAGCAGTTTCAGGAATCTGCTTGTTTTTCCAGGACCATTTAAAAAACAAAAGGGAAATATTTGTATAAAGAATAAACATGCCCAAGATGATGAAAAAATACTGAAAATGACAATGTATGATCTGCTCTAGCGATTACCTATATGTGACCGGCTATAGCAAAACCCTGCAATTGTCGGTAATTCATGTTTTGAAGAAATAGGCATTTTAAGATCACATAATGTGTGTAAAAGACTCATGATTGTAAAATTGAAACAATCATCTCTGCCAATTATATTGACCAATTAGTTAGAACAAAGCATCAAATGAAAGCTTGTGATGAGGCCTTTGTAATGGTATGAAAATCTACATTTTGATTTTTACCGACAAGTGCCTGGTTTTGCTTTGGCTGGTCACATATATTAAGACTTCTTGTCTAATGCATAAAGACCACTGTTCTTGATTCAATGGAAAGGACCTGTATATGAACCTGTCTATAAAGACCCTTTTTCTATTATCATGACAGTTCACCTGTATTGTTATTTCTGTTTCCTGTAGTTGGTCTTCATTTTAAATTTGAAAGGATGCTACAGCAATCAAGTTTTGGCATTTATACAAGCATTGCTTTTACACTTGATATTAAGAAGTTCATTTGGTTTGGTTAAAACAAAAAGTTATCAATAGTGAACAAAAGCTAATCAGTCCAAATTATGGATAAGGATGGTTTGAAATTTGAGTGTTAAGTTTGAAACTTGGTCACCTTTTGTATCAAAATCCTCTCCTTAAGTGTGCTCCTTAAGTGTGTTTTAAAATCCTCTCCTTAAGTGTGCATCCCTTCCACCTCATTTCTCTCATCCTTTCCTCCATTTCAGAGTCCCGATATTGTATGTTTCTTAGCATTATGAACATAATACAATCAAATCATAATGTACCAAATTAATGTAGCAGCAGCAGCCAAATGAAATACCACAATTAATCCATGACATTATTTAATACTCATATACACATCTATTATAATCAATTTACATAATATTCTACATGACATTGTTTACTGGCATAATTCAAATTTTATATTATTCCAGGATTATATTTCATGTACAAGAAGATTATATTCTAACTATTATGTTCACATAATTTTATAGAACAACTAGCAACTCAATATATTCCCAATACACATATTACATAATCATATGGTTATCAAGTGCTTGTAGGTGCATTTTTTAATCAATTTATGTTTTTATGATATCTTATTTGAATGTTCACTTTGTAGAATTAGATCATTATATTATGAATCTGATTAATGGACTGAATTAATGACACATTCAGATGCATATATAAACATTTGAATTGATATATAATTAACAGAATGTGTTTATTTGAATGATGATTTTAATTATGCATTGTTCATTGCATGGTAGGAGTGATATGTACCCCTTATTATAGCTAGCACTCCTAATACATGTACCTTCTATAGTATCTCAAAGAGTTTGAGATATCTCCCCTCACTATTTTGATCCTTTGCCTTTTGTGAAATTGTTATTTCTTACAACTACTGCTGCTCCAATTAAGTGAAGTGAAGATCAACTTGTGATTTGGCATTTATTCTTAATTATTTAGTTTGTATTACTTTTCTTTCAATTTTTTGTTAGGATAATTATGTAGTTCTGTGCATTGATATGATAATGCAGTTTAGTGCACGCTTCTTTGTCCCTTTTCTCTGCTGATCCTTCCTTACAACCACTGAAGAAAAAAAAAACCGCCTCCACCCCCGTTATGAATCCATCTGACAATGACTGCATCCAGTTTGAAATGAGAACAAAAATAATTCTAGCAGTTTTATTAAAATGCATCTGTGATTTAATGCATGTGTTTTTGCCCCCTTTGTGTATTCCTCCCCTCCCCATATCCTATTTTGCCCAATTACCTTCAAACACCCCCTCTCCCCACCCCGATGATACCCTTCCGACTCCCCCTCCCCTCCCCCACCACCACCTGTTGCCTGATGTGTGTGTAAACTAGGCGATTGTGAGGAAGAAGGTAAGCATGGTTCTAGAAGGCATTTGGAATGATCTATTCATGATGTGGCAAGATACCATTAATCCCCCGCTTGTTAACCCCTTCCGAATGGCTTTAAATCCTGGCTTCTGGACCGATATTACGACTTTTATAGCAAGACCCTTGCACCATTATACCCAGTGCTTTTGACCCCTTAGCATTATCCCGCTATTATACCCTTAACATTGGATGGCTTACTTACTACTTCTTGTATTTGTGTGGCTTTCCTTTCCTTGGAATCGGTTGTATTGATGATAATTAATCAAATTGCATCATTTGTGGCAGCAAGAAAAAAGAAGCATGGTTCAAATGCTTTTGGACTAATCTAACGATTGAGCAATCTTGAGCTACATTATAACCTGTGTGACGCACCATGTATCCCAAGCTTTATAATCCTATTCATCCCACAATTGCAACCCTTATTATGGATTGCTTACTTCTTGCAAAGCTTTCTTTTAATACTTGGGATTTGGTTGTACTGGTTACTCAATTAATTGTTAATTATGACAGCAAAAGTTACTTAATCAGGAATATGTTTCACTTCAAACATTAGAAAAAATGACCAGAAAAAAATTAATTAATGAAACGGATCAAAGAAATGTGGGCTTCGCCTGGAATGGAATCTGAAACATCAGGATTGCTAGACCCGTGCTCCAATCATTGACTTTAGAGCACT
The DNA here is from genome assembly GCA_037951105.1 of Echinarachnius parma. Classification (NCBI taxonomy): domain Eukaryota; kingdom Metazoa; phylum Echinodermata; class Echinoidea; order Clypeasteroida; family Echinarachniidae; genus Echinarachnius; species Echinarachnius parma. Next base: position 129,301 of record JBAMJV010003472.1, read on the forward strand.
GGTGTCAGGTTTGATTCCTGGCTAAGCCCAATTTTCTGTGCTCATTTTTATTCACAGAATTCTTTAGGACCAGTCTTAATTGCAGGACCTAGTACTAATACATGTACATGTATACCCCTGTGATGCACTTTTTATCCCCTCTTTGTCACTTTTAACCCTTGATGTGGCCCCTGCTTGTGGGAATTGGTTGTCCCGACCGTTAGTGACTTCATTGTATTTGTAAAGGTCTCAAGTTTTGATGAATTACTGAAACATTTATAATAAAGAAGACCATGGGGGGGGGGGGGGGGGGTGGACTTGGAAAGCTGTTTATAGTTTCTATGGTAAATGGCTAAACATATTTTGAAACACAACATACAATCTTTGTTTAAATATCATCATCGAATTTTTATTGGGAAGGAAATGTCATGCTCTTGGAGTATTAAAGTCTCAATACATATTTGCATTTTAAAATGTTTTATTCCAAAGTTGAAAATGGCCTACCATGACTTATAATTGAAGTTCAACTTCAAATCTGTGTGAAACGCCCCCAGGGAATACAGATTGATATCAATAACGTAGGATATGTAGTGTTTTCTTTTCTGTAGGCTGCATTTTGTAACATGTAGCATCTTTTCTGATTAAAGTAGCACTCATTTTCCTGCCTATTTTATGTAATGCTTCTATCCATATTTCCTATCCCCCCCCCCCCCCCCCAACCCCTCCCCCCCCCCCCCCAAGCCTATGAAGCATTTTTCTTAGTAGACAAACCAGCCTTAGCAATCACCTGTCTATGGCAGCCAACCTGCCTAGAGTGGCCACCAAAAGCAATCCTCTGCACACACAAACTTTTTCATGAAACCTGTGCAGAGATTTTATCTGTGTGCAGTGGCCACTTTTCTTGTTTCCGTTTGGTGGTCGCTGTTTGACTGTTTTTTCTTCTTTCTTTTCTTTTGTTCCCTGAGATGCTCTAGTGTATTATTCCTCCTTTGACATACATTAGCACACTGTGTGTGTGTTCAACGCACTTTTTTCAATGTTAGAAATAAGCACAGGTCTGCTGGCCCAGGGCCGCTAAAAATTAGCTTTGGGCCACTAAATTTCATTGAAGCTCAAATCTACCGGAACGAATGGGCAACCAGATACAACAAAATTGTTTTCCTTTGTTCTGAGCCACAAGGTTAAGTTTTCGGGCCATTAGAATCAGACAAATCTTGTTTATAATTGCCTCGACTGTGCCTCGGAAAGGCAAAAAGTGAATTTTTCTATCATTGCCTTCAAATGATATCTAACCCATTATTAAGATGGATCAATTCTCGGGGGTGTTGCATAAAGGGTTGCGATTAATCGAAATGTTGCAATTGATCGCAAATCAGAAAACATGTGCAACAGAGCCAATGAGATGTGCATAATTTAGATGCATTTTCTGACTTGCAATTAATCGCAACTTTAAGATTAATCCCAACTCTTTATGCTACACCCTGCAGGTATAACATGCATTTGCATAGATGTATTATGGGTATTATTGTGACCAGTCCTGAATGGGTTAAGGGGAATGGACAACTCAAAGAAAAAGTCTTTTTCAGATCGTGAAACAGAATGAAATATAAACTTAACAGAGGAGTGATAAGTGAAAAATTTAGCAAGAAATAAGAAAATTGTGATCTTCATGGAGAAGAGAAGTAAGCATGAATGTAAAACTGCATTCACTGCAAAGACACGTATTTATGAATGCCAAAATACTGCCAAAAATGATATTGCATCTTCTTACGGGTCAGAATGATATGTTTTAATAGTCAACTCTGGGGAAAAAAATTTAACTTTATTGCTCTTAACTTTGTACAGACTACATATGTTTCTTTATCGTTAAAGCATATAAAGAGGAATCAACAGTTGGTTCAGTTTATATGTATGCTAAATGGCGCCAGCATATCCATAATAACATTTATGTGCATGTACACCATATACCTTAATGACAAACTCTATTTAATATAGCCGTATATATTGTATTAAAGTGTGGTATAATTTATTTATCCACTGTTTATACTGTGCGTGTATAATATCTTAATTTTATGTGATACAATGCATGTGGTCTTGGGGAGTAATGATTGTATATCTGTGCATGTTTGCATCCATTGTATATACATTGTACATGTATGCATATATTTGTTCTACCCGGCAAGAGGTTTTAACTGTTAAAAGTACATAATTTCCTAACTCGAGTCTATAATATGAATATATAACAATATTGGGAGAGGAATGGAATCTTGAATAACTAACACAACAATGCATAATACCGTTATGTAATCAAAGTGTATGCAAACCTCCATTGTCCCTCATTTCAGACCAATCATTTCTTAATTTGTATCGATTTAATTTTACAAATGGAAGTCTAAGAGTAGAATTTATTCTTCAATTATGAATTATGAATTATGAACTGTATATTTCACATGAATGAAAAGTGCATTTAAGCAAATAGATGGGGAAGGGGTTTATTGGATATCAGCATACAATCATGGCACAATATAAAATGTGTTTTAGAAAAATTCAGACAAATTTTAGTTAGTGTCTTGAAAATGCTGTATTTTGAGTGTGCATATCCTTTTCTTATTTCTTTTCATTAACATAAGCAAAATTTGTTTCTACTACACAACATTTCTGATGGCTTGCACATTATACAAACATACTTCAAATTAAACAATAGAGTGGAATTCACAAAGGAGGTTTATGTAAACCATGAAACCATGGTTTACATTAACGTTTATGGAGCGCCATTTGTAAACTGATGGAGAAAGAATATACACTTTGTATCTTTTAACAATGTTGAAGCTACATACATGTATTTGTGACCGGCTATAGCAAAACCCAGCACTTGTCGGTAATTAATCTGTAGAAGAAATGGGCATTTTATTTTTAAGTACACATAATGTGTGTAAAAGACCTATGATTGTAAAATTGAAACAATCATATCATCGCCAATTATTGACCAATTTGTTAGAACAAAGCATCAAATGAAAGCTCCTGATAAGGCCTTTCTAATGGTGTGAAAATCTACATTTTGATTTTTACCGACAAGTGCCGGGTTTTGCTATAGCCGGTCACATTTGCTATAGACACACCTAATTATGTTCTCAGACGGTGAACTTTCTTTGTTGCCGTTGGTTAGCAAGCACCAATGGCCAAATCATTAGAAATGAGCAATTCATCTGATATCTACTTTTTAAGTTTCTACAAGCGACACTTCAGTTTTTAACCACGGTTAAAAAAAAAATTAAACCATAGTTTTAATACTCAAACTTTTTTGTGAATTCCGGCCTTAAAGAGTAGTCTTTCTATGCCAAAAACCATCCTTCTGTGATAAAAAAAAAGTGTCACTTGAAAAATCTATGACATACTCGCACTTTTATCTTGATCTGAATATTAGTAGAATTTGATTTAAAACTAATCTACCCCAAATGTATAAAATAGGGAGCCTGAGCTTTACGATGTTAGAAGATTCTTCGTCGGACGCAAAAATATCTATAAAGCATATCCACGCAAGTTGTGGTTTATATTTGGCAACCATTATAACAACATAACAATCTGTATATATGATAGAATTAATATCACTGAATCAATACTCAATGTATTATGAAATATATATTTAAAAATTTAACCAACAAATATATGATGTTTATTTTAATACTGGTATCATATTGGAAATACTTGTTTATGGGCTCTCCACATTCAAGTGCCTTTTTATTTTGTTGTATATACATTTAGTCATTCGTCTGTTATTGGGAATATTTGTTTGTCTGTTCTCTGTTCTCCATATTCAAGCGTGTCTATTTTGTGTTTGTCTTAAATAGGTGGAAGGACTGACATTCACATGTGCTACCCGTGGATTCTCTCGTCCGTCCTTCTCGTCTGCTTCTGCAATGTCCCAGCATGCATCGGGATATTCGTGTGCTGTAAAAAGAGGCGGAGCAAGTATCATTCCGGGTCGTCTGGGAAATATTCATCCCCAATCAAGAGGTAATAGTAATAATTAATAATAATTCTATATTTATAACGCGCGCACATCTGTCCATTCGAACACTCGTGGCGCACAATTCAAACATTTCGTCGGTGACATTACGTACCGGCGAATCTTCAAATTTCGGTTGATTTTTCGATTTTGAGTTTTTGGCATATTTTTGATGTCTATACCCAACTCTATCACAATTTTGTCTCTATTTTCGAAAATCAATGATATCGTGAATTTTGAAGACTGAAATTCAGATATGTAATAGAGTTGGGTATAGACATCAAAAATATGCCAAAAACTCAAAATCTAAAAATCGACCGAAATTTGAAGATTCGCCGGTACGTAATGTCACCGACGATTTGACAAATGTAATGACAATATAGCATAATAATAATAAAATAACGATCATAAGCATAAAAAGTTATCACAAAAATAACTAAGGCATCTAAGGTTGTTTCATCAGGTAGGTTTTCAAGCAGGATTTAAAGTTAGTGATTGTCTGAGATTGACGGAGATCTTGGGGAAGCTGATTCCATAGATGTGGTGCAGCAACTCAAAACGATCTGTCCCCCCACGACATCTTAGATCTTCTTTCCAAGAGCTGGACGAAGTCTCGTAATTATTAAATGGTGCTGCTTGTATAGGGGACATCCGATCTTTGATTTTTGCAGCGCATCAGTATTTTTTCATGGTCATGTATACACACTTCAATCAATCCAGCACACAAAGTGCACATTTTCCACTCCCTAGTTAACATTCAAGCCATGCACCACATAGGTGCACACAGTGTTAAGGAATGGCGTTCTAGTCCTTCTGGGTACCCATTTTATACACCTAGGTTGAGAGCAGCAAAAGTGTATTGAAAATTCTCTTATCATTTCTTCTCTAATGTTTTTAGTTTTCCTTGAATTTAGTTTTCCTCAATTTCTTCCAAATAATTTTGTTTTCACGTGAAGGAATTCACGGGATACGTCACAGAAGGTCCTGCTGAATTCAATCAGTGACACTTACTCTGCTTTCCAAGAGGATGAAGAAATAAGTTGAAGATACATTTATGTTGCATAAAAAAAATTAAATTTCTTAATAATAATTGTCTTCTTTTCACGTGAAGGAATTCCCAGGACGCATCACAGAAGGTCCCGCTGAATTCTGTCGCCTATGCTCACTTTGATTTCCAAGAGGATGAAGAAATAACTTGAAAGTGCATTTATGTTGCATAAAATGTTCTTTTTTATACTCAATTTCTTAATAATAATTGTCTTCTTTTCACGTGAAGGAATACTCGGGACGCATCACAGAAGGTCCCGCTGAAGGCTGTCTCCGAACCTCACTCGGAGAACGATGAGGATGAGGATGTGGATGAGGCGGTGCCCATGACGGAGGCGGGGAGAAAAAGCAACGCAAACAACACGCCCCACAAAGAGACCATCATCGACGAGGTGAAGAACTCTCACAATAAGAAAAACGGCACAACACCCACGTCGAGAACGCCCGTCAGAGGAACAACGGTATCGTCGTCAGATGTGTGATATTAGCATAAAGGTGAGATTTGGGTAGCAAGGTATTAAGGATTAAGGTCTTCAAAATTTGCAACAACAAAAATAATTTCAGTGGAACCTCATCATAACAAGGAACTTTGACCAAAGAAAATCACCTTGTTATATCTTTGCCCCGTTGCAGAAAGATATACAATCAATTGTAATGTTTCAATTAATTGCAAGTCTGATCATGTGACTAAAGGCACTAATCTGGTTCAAATGTGCATATTTTTTACTTAAATATTAATTGCAATTTTACAATCGATTGAAACTCTTTCTGCCATGGGGCCCGGGACTATTAAATTAAGGTCAAGAATCAAAAGAATATAAAGAGCTTGAACCAGCTAAATTTCCTTTTTACAGAAGGATTTTGTAATATCAGAGTTCTGCCCTTTATAACGTGGTTCCCCGGTGCTTGGTTCGTTAAAACATTTGGGTTCACTTTTACATCCAAAATTGTATTACAGTGATATTTTTCATTATTTTTGTATATTTTTGGTTTTATTTATTGCATTGTTCTCAGTTTTGGTAGCATTAATCTTAAAACTGGATTCCACAATAATGTTTTGTTACCTTTTCTCTCGTTGTTTATAAATAATCAACAACACTCCGAAAATTGAAATTGACCAGTTTTCTTCTTCCTTCTTCCATTGTTCTTACTCCCTACAGTAAAAGTAAACAGCATTCCATAACTGAAATTCACTGGTATGTCATGATGGTGCTCATAAGGTTTGCCAGCCAATAGAGGGAGCCCCGCCCTTGTTGCCTTCTATCTAAATAAACAAAAGACTGTCGCTCCCAAACAGAACGCTTCGTAGACTTCACAGTACTATTACTACTATTACTACGAGGGAGAAGACAGGCCAAGTCATATAACAAGGGGAGGTCGCGGACCGATTAACGAACCAGTGATCGATGGTGTGAAGGGACATTGGCGCCAAAGGGGGTCGTCCTCGGAAGAACAACCTGGCAGGAAGTGCTAACCCATTGTCTACCTGGTGTGTCCTGTGTTAACTCTACAGGGATTGCAAAATACATTTAGGGAACAGGTTAACCTGTTGCCTACTGGAACCTAGTGGGTCCTGTGTTGACCCTATGGAGGTTGCAAAATACATTTAGAGGACAGGTTAACCCATTGCCTACGGGAACTCCGGCGATTGCAAAATCTTGCAGAGAACAGGTGAAGCCTGGAATGATGCACATAATTTAACTCTTGCTGTGAAGGCTGCGCGTATTTACAGCATGCTATGCACACAGTGTCTATAGTGGTATATGATATTTGGCATTTTGGGAGTTAAAGGCAAGACAATGTTATTTGTTAGTGGAAGTTTGGATTTGGAAAGAAAAAACAACATTGCAAATATTATATTACATTAACCGTTTGGCTCGCAAAGTGACAATCAAGATAAACGGTTAAACTCATATTTTGATAATATCTTCCGTATTAAAAATAGTGTACACATACATCGCACTGAGTGTAGTGTTGATCTGGATGAGGCTTTGCATTTGAATGTTTACAATCATGCTAAAGTTTGTACACGAACATTCTGGGTTCAAAGTTTGGCATACTGAATTCGAACGGAAGGTTGAAAGAATTGGGGTTCACGCATATTCTATAAAGTCTTTTGGGGGTTAATTATGTAATTCTTCAGCACCTTACATCTAAGCGGTACATCGTGACTGTGCTAACCCATTATTGCCTGCGAGAACCTGGTGGGTCCTGTATTAAGTCTATGGGGATTGCAAAATCTAGTAGGCAACAGGTTAACTGGACAACTCCTAACGTATACATGTAGAAGCCAGTTTTGATTATTGGTAATTGTTTCAGAGATTTTTTGATCAGTTCTGTGCTGTCCAAAATGGTTCAATTTTGTCCTTGTGCTTGAAGGTGTTGGAAATGACAATATAGCTCATAGCAAAAAAAAGAAAGAAAAAAAGGAAAAAATAAATCTATATTTCTAGATCATAGTCAAAATAGCGAAGGTGTACAGATGGTAGGCTGTTATCGATAGATCTATATTAGATGAATTGCAGGTCTTGGTCTGTTTATGGTTTCAGTGATGTTGCCTATAAATCTGTTTTAGATGATGAGCTTCCAAATTAAAATGCAAGAGAGGATACATTTAATACACCCGTCTACTCCAGGATCAGCGTTCTGAAACTTGTTTTAGGCTAATTTTTTTTTATATCAAGAGTGGATTAACTTGAAACACGTTTCAAAACGTTATTTCTGGAATAGACAGGTGTATTTGAATGCACCCAGCATGTTCCCTATTTAAAAGCCATTCATTTCAAATCTCAACACTCCATCTGTCGTTCTTCTGTAGGTGATTATAAAGTATGTGAATACGCTTTTCAAAAATGCAAAAAACAAAAATAATGAATACATCGCTCCAGTAACGCAAGTAGTTCCAATTAATGTAGCTATGTAGCATACCACAAAGGTGCATTTATTTCCAAGTAATAATCGTAGTTAGATTATTAACAAATGTGTTAGCAATTAAATTGTTAGTGGTGTCATTTTTAAAGGGAAATGATAGTTGTCTTCGACTGTTAGTAGAGTGCATTTGTTGTGTATTCTTGCAGTTAAGCCGAGCAGTACCATAGTCACATTAAGAGTGTTATTTGTAAAAGTGGCATTTCCATGACGTGGTAGTGGTAGTGTTTAAAGTGATCTATCAACTTTATATTTTCCCCCAAAAGGAATAAAGTTTACTTTAATAGTGAAAACAGAGAATATCAATGTCTGATTTGCTTTTGATCATTCGTGTGAAGTACATGTATTCGATTTCAGATACTCTGGACTACATTCGGAAACCGTCTATAGACATTCTCAAATTCAATCTTAAATATATCGTTTCCATGATTATGGAGACATTTGAAAAATCAAAACCCATTTCATTCTTCTGTTAATACCATAAGCCAAACAACAAGAGAAGTGGGAAAGCTCCAAGTGATTTTGGTTGAAATTGTACAAAGTTAATGGATCACTTTAAAGTGTAAATTGCAGCTTGATTATTAAATACATGTGCTTAGAATTACTTGAAGATTAAACAGTTGCCTTCTCTCGTCCAAGTCTCATAACTAAATCCATTGTGATTTGTAGAAAAACAAAATAATGACAAAAATATTTAAAATTATGCAAGTAGATAGTGTGATTAAACCAGTTATAGATGATACTGTATGTGTTCTGGTACAGCATAATATTTAGTTCTCTGCGCAGTATATACAGGGAATTGCACTGTAAAATGTTGCAAGACATCACTATATACATACAGTTATACTGTTACAATATGAGAGTATTTGGTAGAAGGTAGAAATCAAAAGCAATTTAATTTGATAAATGCATGTTTTTATTTTTAATTCATCACTCACTAACAACATTACGTTTTTACAATTTACTGAAACATTGTCATTAGTTATGGGTGTGTATGGCAGCAAAGGGATTTATTTTCTACACCAGAAATTGTGAGATCTAGTTACCTTTAAAAAGAACTTGCAGTCGTCGTGGGACTGATATTGACATCGACTACAGGGAAACCTTGGTAAAATGAGTTTTGATGTAATATAGGCAGTCTATAAACTAAACTCATTATAACGGGGTTCTCCTGTATTTTTGTCTATTACAATTCTCATTGCATTCTAATGAAGAAGATTACGATATAGAGAATGTTGTTTGTTGCAACTATGAATATCTCCCTTTTTTCGATGTTCCATTTATGTTGGTTATGTTTAAATGCTTGCCAGTTTTTATCTACTAATATGAAAGATAATTTGCATGTATATTTCCAGCACCCCATTCTGCTACAAATTGGATTATTAAAATGAGGTGTGTTTTGAGTACAATTATCTTGTGAATATTATTAAATGTACTCGTATTAAATTAAGGGTGTAATAAAATATTGGCCGTTTTTTTATTACACATTATTTTGTAAAGGAATGCAATTGTAAAGTATATAAAAACTGTAAATAAAATTTTCTTGTGTTATTTCACAGTCATGCTACATATTATTGGTGTATCATACTGTACATGTATATTGACATTTAATTTCTGTAAATAGGTGTACAGTTACAAATTTGTGTTATTTATTACACTCCAAGAAAAATGTTGAGTTTTGTATTATTTGTTTGCCAAAATATTGGAAGTACAAATTAAATTTTTTCAGCAAGTCGATATGATCATATATTCACTACATATACTGTTTCTCATGTTTTTTTTAGTAAAGATTGAATTATGCTTTTTAATTGCATTCTGAGAATTGCGAGTGTGATACTGTCAATTAACTTTCTCAACCTTTCCAAATGTATCTCCTTTTTCTTCCATTATAGGGACCATTCATCATTCGATATTTATTTTTGGTGATACAAAATTCTAGTAAAGATATTTAAGTGTGTTTGGGGGGATGTTGTAACAAATTTGTATAGTCTGAATAAACATAGGACAACATGACCAACACCCAGGCCCCCCCCCCCCCCCCCCCACCCCTTAACATGAAGATTCATGATTGATCAAACAATCAATCAATTGATTGTACAATGATTTAATAAATCATACGATCAGTTGATTAACTGTCAATTTATTGTAAATCTTTGTGTAACTGGCCCTGGAATTCTTGTATTTGGATCTATGAATTAAACTTACATGTATTAAAAGTACATGTATTAAAAGTGTAATTGCATGGGGACAAGAACCAAGGAGCAATTTTCCCAATTTCTTTGGGGAAATAAATAACAATTAATACAAAACAAAACAAATTAGGGGTGGGGGGGGGGAGGAGTGGGAGGGGTAGGGGCCACTGGCTTTCCTCGGACTGCAGACAAAAAGAAATTCAAACTCCATACTTGATGTCATGTTTAGAAAACAGAACCTGAACATCTTTGTCAAATGTCTAGCATATTCTTTGACTAAATCATTTTTCTTACCTCATTTTTTTTCAGTGTTTTCTCTTTCTTTCTTTTTTTCTTTTTCTGCAATCAAATTCATCTAGAATGGTAATTTATTCAGGTTTCTGGAGCAAAACAAAACAAAACTGTGGGACATGATGATATTGTATTGTAGTATATTCTACATGGTACTGAAAATATTTATTTTGCGTATTACTGATGTAACATGTACAGTATGTAATCTCACCGTGCAATGATTTATGTACATATATTATGGCATACCCTTGTCTAAAACATTTATGTGTATGGGTGAAAAGGGGAAATTTGCTAAAAATCTCTGTTGTTTGTATAATCCTGTACGTTTGTTCCTTTGGAAAAGAATATAAGCACCTTTTATTACATAAGTAAATCAGCTACGATTTTATAATGCATACAAGCGTTGCTGTGTGTAGCAAGCGCAACATTATGATGCAAATGGTTGTCAGGGGCAACTTATGCATGAATCAAACTGTAGATGTACATGTAGCAAGCTGTCAATTATTTAAGGACATTTTCCAATCTTTAACGTTCAGCTTAAAGGAACTGCATGGTCAATTCTCGAGGGCGCTTTGGAAGTGCACACAAAAACAGAATCGTGTCTTTAAAACTAGAAGGTGCATAAGCAAAATATTCACACAACTTGTATGAATGATTGTGAGAAGGTCGTTAAATTGAGTTTTGGCTAAATTGAGTTCTGCATACTACTTTGTATGTTGGAGCCTTCTCTGTGTCATGTCATATTTTCAGATGATTACTTTCAATTCTAGAAATATTTATCAAAATAAAAAAGGAGCTACATGTACATTGGGTTTCTTCAAGGCTCCTCAACTTTGAAAAAAAGACGATAGGTAAGCTACAGGTTGGATGGCATGCATGTAAATATGGCACCTCCCTGTTTTGAAATTTAAATAGCGCCCTCTAAACATGATGATGCAGTCACTTTAAAGCAATGTACAATGTGTGTTCCATGCTCAATCGAACACCTATCATTACAACAATTACAAAATTGATACGCACCACCACCTCTTTAAACTCCTCGAGTGTCAAGGGGGTATATATATTTGCTCCACACAATACACGCATATGCCCCAGAGCTCTAATATCCCTGGCATTCAGGGTGTTAATAACGAGTCGTTAAAATGTAGCTACAGTGGAACCTCGTTATAAGGAGGTCCTTGGAACCATGAAATGTACCTTGTTGATTTATCTTGCTTACCTTACATGCAAATCGGGGTAAAAAGATTTTTAAAAACAATAGAATATAAAGAGCTGGTACAATGTACCAAAAAACTAATGATGATAATAAATAATAACGGTTATTTATATAGCGGTATTCACCCGAGTATCGTAGCGCTTATACACTATTACATTTTTATTAGAGGGTTTCATCATATCAAGAGCTCTCTATATTATAACGAGGTTCCACTGTATTAAAGCAATGTAAATAATCATCGATGTATGTACATGTACTTGTACAAGAATAATTTGACCAAATTATATGTAGTATGTATATTTTTGTAAGAAAATACAATTACTTCCATGCGCTTCTATTAAATCTTAAATCTCGTTTGGGCATCGTTGTGTCATGTTGGATAATGTGTAATCTTTAAGATCAAATATGCAAGTAATGTTCTTATTTTGATAATGTCTTAATATAGAAGTTATAACTACTACCAGTATGGCATAGAACTAAATATGATATTACTTTTGACATTGGTCTTGAAATGTAAGTCATAGTATTTTCTCATTGTTCAATGTACTGAAAGAAAAGGTTATGCAATTTGGGGCAAAACAAAGGTGAAATGGTGTTAATAATACTTTTTGGCGGGGTCATAATATCAAAGTCTCTTTTAGTTGAAGGAGATATTACAAAATTGGGAACATAAATAAACATTCCACACTCCTCAGTATTCCCCAGTGTGTTTTCCTGTGCAGTTAGCCGGTAACTGGGTGTAAATGGTAATTAACAGACGAGACGAAAACAAATTTGAATAATTGTTCATATCCTTGGCATTTTACATTATTTAAATGATACATTTTTTAGATTAAAAAAGAAAGAATAACTTGCGGAAATCTAGTTGGGACTTTTTCAATTTTGTTTTTAGCTGTTATTTCAGAGACAATGTTATAACAGTTTATTACCAAATTGTTGGATAAGGAAAGATGGGTTTTACTTATTCCATTTTGAAGTCAGGGTTTTAATGAAATCAAAACACTTTGTGTTATGTATCAGTGTTATTTTAGTTTGTTCCATTTTTTCATTCAACCAAAACACTTTTTTGAGAACTATCTTTCTTCTTAATATTAATCCAAATTAATAACTAAAGAGTGAAGAAGAATATTGCAATTTGTATCAGTCTGCATCTGCTTTGATTACAAAAAAAAAGCAAATATAGAAATATATAAACTGCATGAAATAGGAAATATGAATCAAATTTTTGTTAAGCTTGTGATAAATCATTTAAAATGCATTCAATTGGTGAAACAGACATGTGTTTAATCATATTTATTTAAAATTCAAGTTATGCCCCTCATTTTTATCTTCTTCAGTGGCATTGTATGCATCAAACAATTTTTAAACTGCGTTGATACACGTTATGTTAACATTTTCAATTTGAACAAGTGCTCTTTCCAGAAAGAAATTTAGAGAGTGTAGAAGTAATGAAAAATTGTGTGAAAGTGTTCAAATGCTGCTTCTGTAAAAAAAAAATTCTATTCCATTTCTAAAGTAGGCCTGAGCAAATTACAACTTGGAAGAAAAAATGCTGAAGATTTGTTTGTGCTTGTTAATGAAAGATGCAAATTGCAATTATTGTTCTGAAAATGATTTGTGTACAATATATAGTTACCCTGGGTGTTATGGCAAACTCATTTTAGTATTACAGTGGAACCTCGTTATAATGAGAACCTTGTTATATCAAGAACCTTGTTATATCAAATATCTTTTTTATATAAGGGTAAAACGTTTAAACAAATTTATAAAAAAGCTTGGACCAGCAAAATTACCTAGTTTACAAGATGGTTTTGTTACATCAAATCAAAGCTCTTCATAATGAGTTTCCACTGTACATAATAGTACATACTGTATAAGTAGTAACTGGTACAATTATATGTGGGCTTGGAATGTAGAGTACAGTTTGACATTTAGTCTGGGTACATTTTAGCTTTTTTTTAACAATATAAGATATTTTCTTGTGTAGATTACGTGGTGTTTTTAATGAGAAGAAAGGAAGGATGCATTTCTAGTATTATGTTGTAGGGTTATCTTTTAATAATGCCTAATTAATTTAAGTGTTGGTGTGATGAATACGATTGATTTGTCCTTCCTACTTTTATTTTGTTTCAGTCGGTTGTCATCTTCCCAGTTCGGGAGGATTTATGCGTGTGTGTGAGTGAAGGAAAACTATGTTCTAATGATGTGTAATAAATACATATACATTCTAAATGTATGATTTAGCAATACATATTGTATCTCTGTGTGGTCATTTGTGGTTCCAATATATACACATTGTCAAAGTTATTTGTATCCGTCACTTTCCCATCACTTCTAGGGTTCAACAATTATTTCCTTCAAACACATTTAAGTGATTCATTAACTTTATATTTTTCTCCAAAAAATGATATTCGAGACTTCAATTATATACCAATATCAATTTAAGATTGTTGTTTCATAGAAAAGGAATAATTTAGTAAAGTATCTCCATGTTTAAGGACACATTTGAAAAATCAATACCCATTTCATTCTTCTGTTTAATACCATTAGCCAAAGAGTGAGAGCTCTTAATTGATTTTGGGTGAATTTTACGAAGTTAATGGATCACTTTAACCCATTTCAGACAGGTCCCCAGTATACTTTGGCTGGGATGGAGAATACTCGTTACACCAAAATCAAACCGTCTTCAATGGATAAATTCAGACGCAACCTACATACTACATACATACAGGGATATAAAATAAAACACACTATTTCACTTTTCTTCAATATTTATTAACATTTTAGTCCGCTAGCTAAGAATTGATATCAATAAAACGTGTAAAATATACAATGTGAAAGCTATAAACATATTTTTATACATGTATGGTATGTAAGAATAAGCAGAACTGAACCACAGCTGTCTAACACATTTTCAGGTAAAAAGGGCATTAAGTTAATTTGTTGGATACATTGAGATCTCCATACCATCTCTGGCACACCAAATTTTCAGATAATTATTTCACATTTTGAGAAATATTCAATTTGGTACATTCTACAGAGCTCCCAAACTAACAATTATCAGCCAAAGTGGTTATCTCAAAAGTGAAAGTGACTTACCACCCTTCCCTTTCACAAACGGTGATTTATCTATAATTTATCTATAAAAATGCTACAATTCTAACATGTAACTCCCCCCCCCCCCCCCCCCACCCCCAACACACAGGCTGCCCACACACAAAAAAAGGAGAAGGGGATACATACATGTTATGAACATTCAACATTAGCCACATACTAATGTTGAAAACCAAGTGAACTATTAAAAAATACAGTCAAACCTGTGTATAGTGACCACCTACAGTATAGGGAAAAGAAAAGTCTCCACTGTAGACAAGAAACTGCTAAGACAGGTTTGACTGTAAATTATATCTATACAACCAAAAGATACCAAAATAATGTTATACTTATCCAGTTTCTTGACATTCAGTACAATTCTTATAATCCCGAAAACTTTAATATGTGAAGCTAATTGTTTTTTATGTCAAAGTTGCTTATTAATTGATTAACATTTAACCCAAATTAGACTGATGAAACCCACAAACAAATTGTACAGGAAATCTTACATGTACATGTACTCTAATGACAAAAGAAAATGTACTTAATGGAACTAGATTTCTTGACCCAGGTAAACATTTTAGGAAAATTTATTCTAACAGTGGACATTGTGCATATACCTGCACTAGCTTAGTTCCATTCTCAGTCTATTTTAGAAGCAAGGGCTATCTAAGTAAGCAAAACAAAATTTTCTTAGTCGCTTACTATGGTTTTGCGGGTGAGCATTTATCACTTAACTACAACAACCTTGTACACATCTAAAATGATCTCTAGTTGTATATTCAGAATAGAACTAAAGTAAGTAGAAATTTATGAATAGGGTTCTTGGTTAGCACTCATAAATATTTGTTCTAGTACAAATCACATTTCAACAGGCTTCAAAATCTCTGCATCATAACTGTTTAATTTCATTCTTAAATGAAAAAATGCCAATTTAATATATTTCACATAAATCAGGGTATTTCCAAGTGAACTAGACCAAATTTTGATAAAGATTCCTGAAGATGCACGTTGTTGTGTGGGTTTATAAATACATTCTTAGCATTACCTGATTAGCAATTGACATATTAAAAATTATGCAGTGGAACCTAAAACTGTAATATAACAAAACCCTCTTATACCAAGTTAATTTTGAGAATGGTCCATGCTCTTTATATTCTTTTTTGTTTAACCCTGCTATAATGAGATACATCATACCTGGGCCCCATTGAAAAAAGGGGTTGCAATATTGCAAATCAGAAAATATTCACATTGAAC
The DNA here is from genome assembly GCA_037951105.1 of Echinarachnius parma. NCBI lineage: Eukaryota > Metazoa > Echinodermata > Echinoidea > Clypeasteroida > Echinarachniidae > Echinarachnius > Echinarachnius parma. Next base: position 145,310 of record JBAMJV010003472.1, read on the forward strand.
CAATAAGATGTGTGCATTTAGTCACATGATCTGACTTGCAATTAATTGCAACTTTACAATCAGTGCATCTCTTTCTGCAATGGGGCCCTGATATATTATGAGGTTTCACTGGATATATGTCACCCAAAATCATTCACAGATTGTAATAATCCAACAAGTTTTCATTACCAGTTAAAGACAATTTAGATTTTGGCGTTAACAGATATTTAACATAGACCCCTGCTAAATCCTTGGCATCTCCTGAAGGGAGAAAAAGAGCAAGTGAAAGAAAATACCTTTGGGCTCAAGAAATTTAGCCCAAAGCTCCTAGAAGAGCAATTAAAAATGCTGGTCACCCTGATATAACAAGATACATTGTACCAAATATAACAAGGTTTTGGGGTATTCCTATGGTTCTCGTTGAGGTTCAACATCGAGCCCTTAAAAACAGTTTATATTTTTCCCGAATAGATCAATATTCAATGCACTTTATCCATCTCTTTAGAACAAGAGATTCATCATATTATCATGATCATCAATAACCCTTTTCCTATTCCATCACTTGCATCACTTACTTCCTCGCTTATATTCATTCCCCCATATAAGATATGATTTTTAATGCTATGACATGTTTTACTTGGAAATTTATTCAGGAGAAATTTAAAAACACAACTGGACATAGTCTATCCATGAAAGATCCAAGATCTCAGCTTAGGGTAGGTCTTTGGTGAATTATGAATATTCCATCCGTACATCTACCAAGACCAGTATTTTCAGTATTATTATACATGATCATCATGCTTTTTTAGATCCCACTGTAGCCATAAATATAGATTAACATTCCTCCTCTTAAGATTACATAATCAAATTCAACACTACCTTTCTTAATATCATCTCCCATTCTTACACTGCAAGGTGGGTCTTGTTCTTTAATCCTACAGAGCTTTCTCAATCTTTCAATCATCATCTTCATCATCACTGATTATCATTTTCCGCTTTTTAGATCCAGCGGTAGCCATGAAAATAGACTGACTCTCCTCCGCCTCAATGTCATCATCAAAGTCATCCTTATCTGTCACTTTTCCATCAGTTTCCGTTGGAACTTCATCTGCATTTCCTAGACTGCTTGGGAGGTTGTCCTCGGGATTGGTGCTAGGAACTTCATCTCCCGGATTCGTGCTCGTCATTTGAGTCCACATGGTTGAATCGTCAAGATCAGCATCATCTTGTTCCACAAAGGTCTCCATGGATTGCATGACATCCTGTCCAAGTTGCGAGCGTCCACTGATCTGTGAGGTTGTAGTGGCCGGGAGGTTGTCCTCGGGATTGGTGCTAGGAACGTTTTCTCCAGGATTCGTGCTGGTGATTTGAGTCCACATGGTTGAATCATCAAGATCAGCATCATCTTGTTCCACAAAGGTCTCCATGGATTGCATGACGTCCTGTCCAAGTGGTGCACGTCCATTCACTTGTGAGCTTACATCCTTGGCAGGTGTACCTGTGTCCACTGGTTCCGTCATCTCGTTGCAGATGTCTACTCCAGTCTTTGGGTTACTACCTTGTTTCTTGGCAACATCATCATCATCATCACTACTATCATGAATTGTTGTGCTGGAAACTGCAGACTTTGAGTTCTGTACTTTTCTTTGAGAAGCGTCTGCGCTTTGGGTCGGGATCGGTTCTGTCATCTGATTCCAGATTTCATGTCCCGTTTCCTCATCATCTGGATCAACATCCTTGCCAATGACTCTCTCCTTTCCAGAAGAAGTCACCTCTGGCTCGACCTGCATTTCTTTTTGTTTGGAGTCCTTCTGAGTTTGTGAGAGAACAGGTTCAGTCATTTCATTGCAGATGTCATTACTTGTCTCCATTTTCTCGCAGACAACAATGTCATCATCATCTTCGTCTTCATCATCATCATCAAGGATAACTCTCCTCTTTTTTCTCGAAGGTACCTGGGAGACGTCTGCTTCCTGCGATGCTTTCTTGGGCTGCGACGGAATTGGCTCCGTCATCTGATTCCAAATCTCGTTCTCCATTTCCGCATCATCTGAATCGATCTCGCAAACGTCTTCCTTCGCTTTCCCTGAAACCTGTCCATCCTTCTTCTTCTCCTTTTTCTTTCCTCCATCTTGTTCAGATTCCTTCTTTTTGTCCTCCTTCGAACCTCCCATCATCTGATTCCACATCTCCCTCTCTATCTCCTCTTCCTCTGAATCGATGCCATCCTGGTTCCCTGCATAGGAGGACTTCCCGCTCGTTTCCATGGTGATGTGGTCATCCAGATCTGAGTCCTTCCGTTGGCTGCTTGCAACATCCTGCTTCTGTTTTGCAAGTTTTCTCTCCATGGCCAACCTCTTGTTGCGCTCTATGCGCTCTCTTTGCTCGTCGGACATTGTCACCTAGGTCAGAGAGAGAAAGAGAACACACCAACGTTAGGACTGTAGAGGAAAAAAACTATACCTCGGTTGACTCTTAAGAACAATTTCTCTGGGACCAGTAACATTATATTTTGAATTTTAGATGTAAAATTAGGACGGAAACAACTATAAACAAAAATTTGAAAATCAACTGTATGATAGTGTTCTTTTTTCTTGACTGATTTTGTTTGATGATTCCTCTCAAATGATCTTCTTTGAAGACTGAAATTGCCTGAGGGTGTCCTTCCCCTTTAACATATGACTTACATGTGAACAACATGTGAACAACAAGTGAACAACATGTGACTACCAACTGATTAACACATGACTTACCTTTGGTGTATTGATGTTGAGAGCAGATGGTGTTTGAGTGGCACTCACAGGCTGTGTCGGGAAAACGTCATCCACATCGGCGCCAATAATCTGAATATCATTGTCTGCAGTTGCATCATCTATAGTGGCAGGAGAGAAAAAAGAAAAATACAACATAATGGAGATATTTCTGGCTATGAGAAACAATAAATAGTGTAATATTGTTCTAATGACCATCAAGAATTTCTCATTGTTGTTATCTCCTTTCAATAGAAACATTAATGTAATAAAGTAGTAGGTATAGTTTGATGAAAGTTTGTTATTAAGATGTTTGAGAAAATTCTTGAAATCAGAATAGTTTGCATTGAATTTGAAAATAATCCATTCCATAGACAGCCCATGGGAACCCAGTGGTCACTGGGCACTGTATTAACTTTACAGGATTGCAAAAACTAGTACGGAACATGTTAACAAGCATACATACCTTCTCCTCTAGTAACAAAGTCTTCATCCATAAGGGGCATGTCCAACCGAATCCTTTTCAGGCAGGTCTGAAATATTGAAAGCAAATAGATATTACTTAAAATTATTGTTCGTTATCTCACGATGTAGACGTGTATAATACAGCGACGTTTCGACCGCTCCTGCTGGCCTTTATCTAGCTGAATGAAGGTCTAGTCACGGATTGTGACTAGACCAGGGGGCACGTCAACAGAGAAACGCCATGTAAATTCCGCCCTCGCATGCAATGGATACCCTAAACCATTCCTGTGTAGAGCCACAAAGCCCCGACGTGCAGCACCCGAGCAACCTAAGGAATTCAGATTCAGGACAATCCTTCCCTTCGTGGACGGTGTTTCACAAGCACTGAGGCGACGTCTGGAGGCACATGGGATCCAGACCATCTTCAAGGCGGGCACCACTCTCCGACACTACCTCGTCCGCCCGAAAGATCCGGTCCCACCTGACAGACGTGACAGCGTAGTGTACAGAATTCCATGTCAAAGCTGTGACAAAGTCTACATTGGAGAAACAGGTAGACCTATCGGTGAGAGACTAACAGAACATAAACGAGACGTAAGACTGAGACACACTGAATCATCAGCAGTAGCAGAACATGCGTGGGATTCGGAGCACCGCCCGGATTGGAGCGGAGTCCGGTGCATCGAATCGGATCAGCATTGGTATGCACGCCGTGTTAAGGAGGCAGTGCAAATCCGTCTGCACGAAAACAACTTAAACAGGGACAGCGGCATCGAAATAGACGCATGGATGCCCATCATCCGCCGCCACCACACAACGCAAACCCATCGCACCGCTCCATTGTCAACCCAGAACGCCGAAGCACCCATCCAGCACACACCGGTGATGCGACCCAGTGAGAACTCCACGCGTGACGGCAATCACGCACAACCCACATCAAACAATAGCCGGACTGCACAATGTGCGACGAACTGTGACACCATAATGCCAGAACCAAATCAAACTAACTCAACTGTGGCAATACAACGCTATAACTTGCGTCCATGCAACGCACCACCTTCATTCAGCTAGATAAAGGCCAGCAGGAGCGGTCGAAACGTCGCTGTATTATACACGTCTACATCGTGAGACAACGAACAATAATTTTAAGTAAACATTTCACCACGATGATCAATATTTTTCGTCACAAATAGATATTTATGATACATAATGCAGCATAATGTAAATTGCAAGTATCAATTGAAGACAGAAAATCAAAATGATGCTGATATAGAGCATAGTCATCACAACTATTGTACTAACAATGTATTAAAGTGATCCATGGACTTTATATTTTGTCCCAAAAGTAATATTTGAGACTTCAGTCATATACAAATTTCTTTGTAAGGTTCTTGAGAATGAGATGTGAGATTTTGATAGAAACAGAATAATGTTTATGAAGTGAAAACAGAGGAAATCAATGTCTGATTTGATCCCAATCATTTCCTGAAGTATCCAAATTAGGATGCATCTTGGCTACAGCCCCAAGCATCTATAGACAGTTTCAAATTAAATCTTAAATACCTCCATACTTATGAAGACATTTGAAAAAACAAAACCCATTTCATTCTTCTGCAACCATATGCCAAACAACAAGTTACACAAGAAGTGTGAAAGCTCTAAGAATTTTTGTTGAATTTTACAAAGTTAATGAATTACTTTAAATTGATTTGAATTGAGATTTTATCTCTTCATTGAAAAATTTGTCATAAAATCAAGAAATGGATAAAAATGAATACAGCAGGACCTCGTTATGAATAGCTCTGATATCAAATCTCTCTTTTTAATAGTAATTTTGCTGGTCCAAGATCTTTAAATTGTTTACCCTGACAAACTCTTGGTAAACAAAACTGCTTATCATTACAGTGGAACCTAATAATAACAATTACCTTGGTACCATAAAAATGCCCTTGTCTTTAATATCATGAATAAAATACATAAAAGTATACAAGCAAACACCAGATCTTAATAAGATGGATTTGTCATTTATCAGAGCTCAGTATAATGATGTTCTACTGTATTATCATTATGTTCCTAAACAAATACCTGAACAGGTTTCTTGCCACCAAGCTTCTCGATCCGCTCAATGACGTCGTCAAAGGGCATCTTGGGGAAGAGTCGATGCGCCCAGTGCTCCAGCGTCCGCATCAACAGGTCAAGGTCACTGACCTCGTGACCTTTGCCCTTGTACTTGACCTTCTCAAAGTGTTTCAGCAGTGCTGGCAGTCCTCTTTCTCCTGTCAATCTGTGATTAAATGAAATACAACAAATTAATATTATAGATCTCTTGATTGGAACAAAGGTCACTGGCCTCGTGACCTTTGCCCTTGAATATAACCTTCTCAAAGTGATTCAGCAGCGCTCGCAATCCTTTCTCCCGTAAATCTACAAGAAATAAGAGAAAGAAATGAAGGATACTATCTCTATATAAAGTCCTATAAACTAGTGCAAAGGTCACTAATAAGTACCTCGTGACCTTTGACCTTGAATTTGACGTTCTCAAAATGCCTTAGCAGCGCTGGTAGTCCTCTTTCTCCCATCAGTCTGTGATGAATATAAAACAAAATGTAAATACTACTTTTTTTGTAGAGCAGTTTCACAACCTTTTTAGGTTGCTTCTTCATATAAACTTCAGCTAATCTTCTCTGCCCATGCCAGCTTAGCTGAAGACGCAACCTAGAAAGTTTGTTAAATTCTTCTTCTCACTTCTCACTATCAGAGCTCACAAAATTTAACTTTATGGGGATTGAAAAATCTGGTGGGGAACAGGTTAATAATTTGAACATGTTTACTTTCTTGGTAATTACAGTGGAACCTCGTTATAAAGAGCCCTCTTTATCTACAAGGTTATATTGTGGTTCTCAGCTATTTATATTCTTTTCTCTTTTACCCTGATATAAAGAGATACCTGATATAACAAGGTAATTTTCATGGTCTCAATGACGTCGTTATAAAGAGGTTCCACGTCAAGTCCCTTGTTCATTCACATACCTTGTAGCATCCAGCTTAGGAATTGGCTTCCTGTTGACAATCTTCTTGGCAGGAGCATCTCCCTCCTCCCCTCCACCAGGATCCAGCAGGGTGTCCAGGAGACCTGCAACAGCAGAACAAATGAAAGTTACAATTTGCTATTAACAAAAGAATAATAGCTACAGCAACATTACCACATGTATGTTATACATACATCAAACTGAAAGCTTGAGCAAACTAGGCAATTTTTTTGTTCTGAAAGCACTGATCTCGTAACATTTAACTACTGTCTTTGCACTGTATGGTGATTCTGGAGAGACATGGAGAACTTTTTTTTTACATAATAATAATATTATGAACATTTATATAGCGCAGCTACTATAAATATATACTCTACTGCACACTTAAATAATTATTTAATTATTATTACCCATGGTCATCAGGTACATTTCAAATCCACACAATGATATTGCGTACTTTCTCAACTCCCCGGGGAGCATACTAGCCGAGCTGCCACTGATGATGGCGCTAAGGCTAATTAACACCCGACCATGGTACCCATTTATACTCACCTACTTGAATAAATTTCTGAAAATGGTAAATGTAGTATACATTTGTATAGGTTAGTGTACGTATAAATTCATTTTAAATTGTCTTACTTTCTGTGATTTTGTTGCTGTTTTTTTTTGTACGGCAAACAAGGTGCATGATTTATATGGTGGTCAAACTTTAGAGTCTCAATAGAAAAGGCAAAATGGAATCTCAAGTGCATGTGCCAGATAGTGACGCGATTAAAGAAACCACCAAATTTCTATCAGAGCTGCCAACCTAGCAAAACAGAAAAAAAAGGAACCCAGATGGCCAAATAAAGGAATTTGAAACAAAAAAAAGGGAATGTTTGTAAATGAAACTTATTTGCAATACGCAATGAATATTAAAACAAAACTTTGATACATGTCTAAAGTGAAGTAGCAAAGGCAATGATGCATTCAATGTCTAAAATGTTACTGCATCCTGTGCAGATCATGGTATACATTGTACATAACACATGATGTAAAGAATATGATTGAAAATTAGGGAAAAGGGGATTATACATGGGAAAAAAGGAATGCTGTAATTATGTTTTGTTTTTTAAAGGGAATAATTTTGACAAAAAAGGAATGGTTGGCGGCTCTGGAGTCTGGTATATAAATTCAAAATTGCTGTGTCCAAAGCCTTCCCGGGCTTTAACAATAAAATGCACTAACCATCATTGTGCAGTACACTCGTATCCAGAAGGTTCTCATCGTTGTCATCATCAAAGGCAGGTAGGGCAGAAACGACAGGGAGATCGTAATCGTCTTCCAGTTCATCCACAGGTTCCATCAGGTCATCGAGGTCCAGGTTGATTGACTCCATCTCTTTGATTCTGTTAAAATATGCCAATCGATAAAAGGGTTAAACTAGTAACTATTTCATGGAAAGAAAGATTGCTAGATATCAGTACATGTATATAAACTTGCAGTATAATCCAGATAAGAATTACACATGCAGAAGTGCACCTATCAGACCTATCAGACACCTATCAGACCCTTTAAAACCATATATTATGCTAATAATAATATATATAAAATATTAATAATATCTAACAAATTACTCATTAAATTATACAAAATATCATTGAATTACAAAAACGCAAGTTCACTGCCTTTATAACATTATATAGGAAATGATATATATATATATATATATATTTTTTTTTTTAAACAACGAAATTCAATATTTTTTTTAAATATTGATTTAACATATCTTTTATACTTCTTTTGAGTTTTGAATAAGTTTAAAAAGGTTTTATTTGTTTTAAACTTGTATAAATTCAGGCAAAGTATTCCATATCAATATCAGGCCCATGGTGTCGTATAACTGTGATCAGCGCCGTCCGTAGGACGGCGCTGTGAAGACGAGACGTTAAAAAATTTGGTGTAAATTTTGCGACGGGTGGTTTCAAGAACTTTACATCTATTATTGTTATTTTTTTTTTAGTTCTAGACAAGAATTAAACCTTCAACCTACCTTGCTTGCTATTTAATTTGTTGCAAAAGAATGATAACTTACCTCAAATTGATGATGATGATGATGATGACTATTATTTCCTTCGTTTTTGTTCGCTGCATGCAATGTCAGGTGACCGAAAACTCGTCGGCAATGCATAGCGCATGCGCGGGGCGATCGGTTGACTATTATAAAACGGCTCTGGTAAATTCAGTAACGTGATTGGTTAAATCCAGTCACGTGACTATTCATTAAATTTCAACAAACAAACAAGAAAAAGCGTAACACACATGTGTTGTCACTTTTTGTTGCGCGATATTTGCACGGCTGTGACGTCACAATGCTTGTTTACAATAGTTCTACGAAGTCAAACTTGCGAAAGTGATTAAAAAAAAAGATGGAAACTGCTTCGTTTTGTAAATAATCTGTTCTGTAGTAAATAAATCTTAGCAGATTCGTAAATTATATGGTATGTGGTTTGATATTGGGAAGTTTTGGAATAGAAATGCATACAATTCTTTGATAATTCTCACTTTTAACGGGAAAATTTTCGGATTTTCGGCGACTGCATTTGATCTGCTGAGCTGCAGTCAAATTCAGTGAAGCGAGTGCAATCTAGTGATGATTAATTTGCTAAATTCCTAATAAATTCACACTCTAGAGAGTAGATAGACTTGGTTACTAATTGTGGAGAGCCTGTTTTCAATAATCTAGCAAAATAAAACAATCCGTGGTTGAGCCTGTTTTATAAAACAAATAATACACGGTCATTATTGTGCATCATGTAAATGCAGCGTACTCTCGGTTATGTTAGGTGTGCGCAAGCGCACTCGGCTTGCGCCTCGTGCGCATCGCACACCTAACATAACCTCGAGTGCGCTGCATTTGCACAATGCACTCTAGACAGTGTATTATTTGTATAACAATAAGCCAGTACAGCAGGGGTGCATTGCCGACAAGTTTTTGATCACCTGATATTGCATGCAGCGAACAAATTCGGAAACCATTTTCGTCACTTCTGTAATCTTGCCAGTTTTATAGTAAATTTCAGTATAAATAAAACGAATGGAGCATCAGACATTTCACGATTTGGATCATTGATGCCCATGCATAACATAATTCGTAAGTATGAACCGAGATATGTTATTTAAAGTATGATAATGTGTTTTTTTGTATAAGTGCGTTTGCCGTTAAAGCCTATAAAGTGTTACCATCACGGTATGCACACCTCAGTATGCCAGGCGCCGTACTACGTACGGCGCCTGGTTAGGTTAGGTGTCGTATTGACTTATGAGCTAATACTATTTTAGGATTATTTAAATGAATATTATGACATGTACGTGTTAAATGAGAGTGTATATTTTCGTTTAAAACAAAATAATCATCATATGAATTGTGGATCACATAATTCATAAACAAAAGTTTGTTTGCATTTGCTGGTAAATGGAGGAAGGAATCGGCAGACAAAAAATGTTTTTGTTTTGGATAGTGCAGCAGGCGGAAGAGGTTGATCGGCGCACAATGCTATTGTGAGTAAACGTAATTAAATGAGGAGGCTGAAGACGTGTCATTAGAGACAAAACTAGTCAAGAGTACAAGACGAGTCAAAACTAAAGTTCAAAAGACAAAACTACTCACTCTGTCTCAGTCTCACTGCACAAAAATCAAAATACAAACAAATGCAATTTATTTTATGAATTTCTTGTTATCAAGTCACTCACATCATAATCTTACATACTGCCTGGTTACTCACCACACTTAATTTTGCAGTTGCACTGCACATCATAATCCTCAATTCTCAAAATCAAATACTCAAACCGATTTGCAAATTTGCAAACCGATGGCACTTCCCCATTGCAACATGAAAATTAACGAATGGGACTGAAGCAAGTAGCTTTAGTTCCTCTGTTGTTCAACATGGTCTTATTTTACAATGTTCCTGGTAAAAAATAGTAAAATTAAGTTAACTAAACATTGAATATGACAGCATATAAACACAAAGAATACTTTTCTCACCGTTTTGGCTTCTTTTTGCGATAAATCAGGAGCAATAGAATCTCGTTCCTTGTTCAGTTGTTGTTTACTGTCGGACGACTGTGATCAGACGGACGACAAATTTCGCGCGAAGCGGCGCGAAATTAATTTGATGGCGCCCTCTAGTGTCAGATGTCGACGGTATTATTTTAATATCCGGAGTAAAACTTAAAAATATTTCTAAAAAAGTTGTCTTTATCTAAAGCACTACCGTACCCGCCCAGGCGCGGATCTACGGGGGTTTAAAATAGCCAAAAAAATTCGCCGCTTCACGGCTGTCATTGAAAAAAGTGAACAAAAATCACTTAAGGGGGTTTAAAATAGCCAAAAAAATTCGCCGCTTCGCGGCTCGTGGACGATGCTCCGCATCGTCATTGGGTCAAACCCCCCCCCTTAGCAAAAAGCTAGATCCGCCCCTGGTAATTCGGGGGGGGGGGGCAGGGGGGAAGTCTGCCCCCCCCCCCCCCTGACGAGTGACAAGCAAGCAAACAGGAAGAAAGAAAGAAAAAGAAAAAAAGGAAGGAAGACAAAAAGAAAGAAAAAGACAAAAAAGAAAGAAAGAAAGAAAGAAAGAAAAGCAGTGTAAGCAGTGTTATGCGGGGGGGGGGGGGGTCCGCATAAGGCCTATGGATGGGTATAGTTTTGAACCATTGCGGTTCTCATGAATGTCAAGTCAATACTTTCTTTTATACTTCAAACTGCTTTGGTCACACCTTTCCCCCCCCCCCCCTTCTTTTCTTTATATCAGAGAGATAACCCAGTAAGCCAATACAAAAAAAACGACAGATCCTAAAGTAAAGATGTAATATTGCGGTGACACGACATATGCTCCGCCGACAATTGCTCCGAAAAATGCGACAATTTTTTTTTGTTGCTCATTGCTCCGCGATAAATGCTCCGCGATACTTGCTCCGCCGACATTTGCTCCGCGATACTTGCTCCGCCGACATTTGCTCCGACGACAATTGCTCCGTCGACATTTGCTCCGCCGACAAATGCTCCACCGACATTTGCTCCGCCGACAAATGCTCCGCCGACATTTGCTCCGCCGACATTTGCTCCGCCGAAAATTGCTCCGCCGACAAATGCTCCGAAGATGCGACAATTGCTCCGCCGACATTTTCTCCGCCGACAATTGCTCCGCCGACATTTGCTCCGCCGACAATTACTCCGCCGACAAATGCTCCGAAGATGCGACAATTGCTCCGCCGAAAATGCTTCGAATATGCGACTATTGCTTAGCCGACAATTGTTCCGCCGAAATATGCTCCGGAGATACGACATTTGCTCCGGTGACAATTGCTCCGCAGAAATATATGCTCTGAAGATGACAGTACTTCAAATGGTCCAAAAAATTATGTTCCTCAACCATAATTGTTCCACCGACATTTACTCCGCTGAAGATTAAACTCTGGAATTAATTCTCAAGTACCTTTGGTATGAAGTGCGCTTTTATATGTTATGCGAATCTCTTGTGAAATTGGAGTACAATCGATTCAGTAACCATCGATTCATTCAAATATTTTATTTGGCTGGTTTGTTTGTATCACGTTTCTTTATACAGAGTGGGGGGGGGGGGGGGGGGGGGGGGGGGCAGTCAAGCCCAGTGTTGTAAGGATGCGTGACCCTGCAGCCTGCATCTAGTAGCAGAAGGGGAGGCGCAATAACACACAACACTGGCTTTAGTTTTTGATGTTACATTGGGGTTCGACTGGAGTCGAACCACGGACCCTCATAGTATCCGAAAATGCTGTGATGAATAGTATACTGTTCCAAGCAATCATCAAGCGAAGGGCATGATACTGGTGTTTAGATCGATCATGAATAGAAAAAAGAAAAGTCTTTATAATCACTGCATTTGCATTACTCAGACTCTTTATGAATCAAGAAATTGTTCCGCATGAGTTCAAAATGTATACACGTTTTATAAAAATTCAAAGAACGTTATTTTCACCCACTGTTAAATTTTCGGAGTTTAGATTTTGTTTAGATTTGTTCATCGTTCACTGAACAACGAGGGCCCAATTTGTGACACTTCTAAACGCCAAGCAATCATCAAGCGAAGGGCATGATACTGGTGTTTAGATCGATCATGAATAGAAAAAAGAAAAGTCTTTATAATCACTGCATTTGCATTACTCAGACTCTTTATGAATCAAGAAATTGTTCCGCATGAGTTCAAAATTTATACACGTTTTATAAAAATTCAAAGAACGTTATTTTCACCCACTGTTAAATTTTCGGAGTTTAGATTTTGTTTAGATTTGTTCATCGTTCACTGAACAACGAGGGCCCAATTTGTGACACTTCTAAATCGAATTGAGGGGTCCTCTTACCTCCACAGTGAGGTAAGATGGACACTTCACCCTTTTAGTGACTATGACGTCATATTCCATAAAAAGCAATATGTGATCAATTTTATTGTTAATATGTGAAGAATAGATTGTCTTCTAGTACAGTTTTGGTAAGGCTGAACTTTACTAACCAACCCTGGACAGTTACTTGATAAACTTATGGTTATAACTCCACCATGCTCGAAAGGTATACAAAATGACAAACTACTTAGTAAAACGCCTGTTATCATTCAAAAAGAGCCATTTAAACACAAGAGGGCGCTTTTCTAAAAAGGCATTGGTTTCAACCATTTTCATACAAAATTATGCATGTGGTGTTTTATTGGAATGATGATTAGATAGAGAGATCATCAACAACTATTCCAAAAATGATTTTGAAAATTTTTGAAAAAGTGCAAGCATCTTTAAATTATTTTTTTGAAAAAAAAATCATCTAATTATTTGGGCATTTGTCTGCGGAGCATTTGTCTGCGGAGCAAATGTCGGCGGAGCAATTGTCGCGGAGCAATTATCGGCGGAGCAAATGTCGCGGAGCAATTGTCGCAGCTTCGGAGCATTTGTCGGCGGAGCAAATGTCAGCGGAGCAAATGTCGGCGGAGCAAATGTCGGCGGAGCATTTGTCGGCGGAGCAATTGTCGGCGGAGCAAATGTCGGCGGAGCATTTGTCGGCGGAGCAAATGTCGACGGGCATTTGTCGGTGGAGTAATTGTCGGCGGAGCATTTGTCGGCGGAGCAAATATCGCGGAGCATTTGTCGCATTTTTCGGAGCAAATGTCGGCGGAGCATATGTCGGCGGAGCATATGTCATGGAACCAATATTGCACCTTCAAGGTGCAAAACGGTGAAGGATCAACTCTGCACCTTTACCGAAAGGTGGAATGCTTTTTGCACTTATATAGGTGCTCCCAAGTGGGGCAACGGTGTGCACCTATATAGGTGTAAGATTGACCCATTTCTGCTTAGTGTGTGTTTTTTTCTTAAACAAAAAATATGCAACAAATGGCAGTTATCGGGTATAAAAATGGGAACATTTTCAAGCTCGCTCCGCTCACTTGCATACATAATATTTCACAACCTCGGGTGTTTATATATTACCCTTCATAACGCCATGTTATAAGACATAAAACGAATATACCCATATAATTATATTGAAACAAAATGGCAATTTTCCGATGTGAAATTGCAGAAATGTTCAAGCTCGCTCTGCTCGCTCGCATACATAATACTTCACACCCTCGGGTCATAGAAAACACAACAACAAAAGTAAGCCCCCCCCCCCCCTAATCAAAATAGCGTGACTTTTTAACGAAAATGTTCTGAGCAAAATAACTTGGCAGGATTGTTCCTACACCTATTGACTACTATAACTCTTTGTGAAAATGAGATTGATCCGTCGAGTCATGCATGAGTGAGCACACATTAAAAGCAAAATTGTCACTTTTCAAAAGTCACAAGAGTCATGTGACTATTGAAAAGTGATTTTGCACTTAATGTGTGCTCACTCATGCATGACTCGACGGATCAATCCCATTTTTACACAGAAGTTAGTCAATAAGTGTAGGAACAATCCCGCCAAGTAATTTTGCTCAAAACCTTTTCGTTAAAAAGTTACGCTATTTTGATTAGGGGGGGGGGGGGCTTACTTTTTTGTTGTTGTGTTGTTGTATTCGTCTTTATTGGCCAAAAAGCATTCATATACATCGAAATATACAATACATATAACGTAATAAGCACAATAAAGATGGGAAATCTACATTATATGTATAACATGAATTAAATATATAATATAGCAGGTAAAGTAAGTTTAGAGCGCCCAGGTTCTTGGCATGGAAAGTATAACATACTAAATGCCAATGGCAGGGCTCGGAAATAAAGGATGTAGGTAGGAGAAGGAAAAGTAGCAACAGAAAGCGGGGAAAATGACGGAAGAAGGAAAGCAAACGTCATAGACATACATATCATTGTCATCTCAATTCATGATTATATACAAAAGCCTTCTAGTAAACTACTATTTTGAAATTGATACGCTTATATTTCCAATACCCTCGACATTGAAAGGATTGTATTTTATTTATACATGTATAATCATATTTATTTATCCTTATAAAGACTGTCCAAATTTATATTACCCTTCATAACGACATCAATCGAATATACACATACAAAGATATTGAATAAATGGCAGTTTAGGGGTGTGAAAATGTGAAGAAAAAATTGAGCTCGCTCGTTCGCACACATATCATGTTCACGAACTTCTGGTATTTCTATATTACCCTTCATAACGCCACATAACAAATAATATATACCCATACAAAAATATCGAAGGAAAATGCATATTTTTAGTGTGAAAAATGCAAATGTTTTCAAGCTCGCTCGCTTATACAATATTTTACAGCGTGGGATTGTATATTATTCGCCCCTTCAAAAAGGTCCAAATGAAAATTAAGCTTACTTTTTTAAATACTGATAATATGAAGGCATCCCTAACAATAAATTCGCCCTGTATGATTGTGGCTTCACACCCTTGTTATAGCCCTCCCAACATGTTTGTTTTTATCAATATCATTGTACCATGATGCCATCTCCCCCCCCCCCCCCCCCCAACAACCACCACTGTGAATAAAAAAGGCATTTATTTGCGTATCCTCCTCTTAGCAAATCTTTTATATTCTTCATTCGTATTATTCATATTTTTGCAAATTACTTTACCATAATTGAAGACTATTCTTTGTTTTTTTTATCATTTGAAAATTTGAGAATTTCACCTCCGATATGCACCAGATAGCTCCATTTTAGTGTAAAAATTGCAAAAGCTCCCTACCGTGGGAGGGGGGACACCCCTCCCCCTCGGGCGCTTTGTTGTTCCCCCCCCCCACCCCAATCCGTTGACCCTCGCTACGCCAATGCCTCTGGTTATTACCACCTGTTCTACCTTATGTACCCTATCTATCTGTCCCCCTATCTATCTTCCTCCAATTTCATTTCCCTCAACCTTCTGACATTCCTCCCAGTGAGTGATTTCTCTTATATCTAGTGATATATCATTTTACCGTTTCACTTTTTTTCTCACTTTACTACATACATTATATTTTCAATGAGTGAAGAGATGCATATTCTGAATATTCTTTTTTTAGTTTTAATTGTGCATGTGGAAATTAAACAAAAATGCAAATCAATACAATTCAATTCAATGTCAAATACACTTGTTTACATCTCCAAATATGCAGAATTGGGAACATAATATTATTATGTCAATAGCTTCTTCAAAGAGGAATAATACAAGTACGTTAATAGAAACATTGTCATTACCAGTGATAAGTTAACCACTGATTTTGACAAACATTTAACATTTTTTTTAAATAATAATCTTTTTTAAAAACCAAAATAGATCAAAGATATGCAATCGCCCGATCGCAAATATTAATATCAACAAAATCCCTACTGTATTATTGGGACACCCCCTAGTCCCCCTTCACCCCTTTCCACACCCACACATCTTCCCTTGCTCGTCCAAATCGCTTGCCCCCCCCCCCCCCCCCCCCCCCCCCGCTGACGAGGTATGCTAGGTACGCCACTGGAAAAAAGTAGTCAATACAATTTGAGTACATTACTAGTAGAAAAATACTTGTCAGCAGAGTTTGAACTATATTGGCACTTTATGTATTGCTAAAGAACCTAGATCCATGTATAAATTAAACAAATTATGATTATGACGATCATAGCAAAAAGAAAACTATAGTGTAATTAATTGACATAATAATTTTGCAAATAAGATTGATTAGGAAATAACGTAATAATTATCCATGCGGCATAAGTCTTATTTTAAACATGAGACGATAGGGGCTGACAGACCGACGTATCTAATTAGAATTACCACCCCCCCCCCCCCCCCCCCACCCCCGTCTCTCCATTTTGGTTGGTCAAAACAACCCCTTCCCGTGCGTACTTCCAATTTTACGTCGGTCTAATATCATTCTGTATACGATGTCCCTAATACACCTTTTACTTGCCTCTTCCCCTCTCCGGTATACCTGTCTAGCGAGAAACAAGACTAATTATTCACCACCTGTTGGTTGGTTGGTTGAGGAAGGAAGATTATGTCATGGTGACAACTCTCCCCCGGTCCCCGGTCTTAGCAAAACACCCCCCCCGCCCCCCCCCCCCCCCCCCTCCGTCTGTCATGTCTTTATTATACTTGAATCTTATGACTTCACACTTTTCCTATCGATGTTCCCATATATGGTCTACCTGTCTAGCGGGAAATACGACTGGTCTTCACCATGCCCCATTTGTTTGGATGGGCCATGAGGAAGGGAAGGAAGATTTTTGTCAGGGCTACGCCCCTCTCCACCATCCCTGGCTGGCAAAAAAACAGCCCCCCCCCCCCCCCCCCCCACTTCTGTCATGACCTGTTATATACCTTACTTCACTTTTTACCTCGGTCTTATAATAATCTGCACGATGCTGCATGCCCGCTGCATGTCCTTACTACCTTTTACTTGCCTCTTCCCCTCTACGGTCTACATGCATGCATCATGTCGAGCAGGAATAAGTTATTCATCACCTGTT
>JBAMJV010003472.1:167500-226301 GCA_037951105.1 Echinarachnius parma
CTTTCCCCGTCCCGTTCTATATATACGCCAGTATAATGTCTAGAAATTTAGGTTACTTGGGTACCTTTTTTTAGCAGAGCTGAACAAAATATTTTGTTGCATACCCTTTTAATCAAAGAGAAAAGCAGACTACCCTGGCCCTAAACTAAATTAGTACAACGACACGTCGCTCGCTTTTCGATACAGTAATCAGGGGCGGATCTAGCTTTTTGCTAAGGGGGGTGGGGGGGGGGGTTGACCCAATGACGATGCGGATACTGTGTGGGTCTGGACACGTGATGGCGTTTTTCTATGCAAATCACATTTTCACTTGGCAGCCCAAGGGGGGGGGGGGGGGTAAACCCCCTACCCCCCCCCCCCTCCCCCCACACGTAGATCCGCCACTGGTAATTCGATTACGCGCGCGGTCGCGGGGGTGCCCCCTGCCTCCGCGATCGATCTCATGAATTTAATTTGTGCCTAGCCTAGTGTCTAAAAATAGAAACGTGCATTGCGAATAGCGGCTGAAGTGAAGATACAACCTCTTCGATTTGTTCTGCAACAGTCTACTATGGAATCGCTCTTACAGTACACTTTTCACATAATTATGTACTACCAAGACATCAACTATTGTCGGATAATCTTGGATATAACACAGAATTAGAATGGTAATGTATGAATATGGCAATTTACCATGTTTTATCGCCGTTCTGTAGTCAACAAAAACATTCTAGTTAATAAGTCCAGTCCCATGCACGTTATTTTGTGTAAGCTTGATCGATGTTGTGGTGTAACGTGTTGTGATGTTGTGATTGTGACTGTTGTGGTTTTATCATTTTCTAGTACACACTGATCAAAGTCGATTGCGGGTTGGGTTCTGATGGGTAAAGAAGTTGGAGATAACGGCATTCTCTTACTTTAGTCCACCTAATCCACTTTGGAGTCACCCCCTATGGAAAATTAACTACACACCTGTACAAAATTCGCATAGCCATAGGGGGTGGATCGAAAGTGGATTAGTTAATGGGGAGACGGATTCATTATTTTTTGCCTACTGTCTTATAGCGATGGATTTGTATGATCATCTGATCTTTTGTCAAGCTTTTGTGATGGATCGTGATGTCTTGGGGATAATAGCCCCATCCAAATGTGCAAGCCTGGTGGATTGAAATCACTCGAATATTGGTAGCGTCTGAGCTGCACAGCGCTAGTGCACGCACTCAGCGATTTCGCACAGTTTCGGATAGGATAACAAAGGGAATCTATTGAAAGTTAACGGACCATGAGAAGGTATTGTGACTATTGAAAATCATCGGTATTTTGGAGGGTGGGAATTTGAGGTCCCCAGTGACCTAAAGTAAGAGAAGGCCGAGATAACAGCACTTTTTAAAAGTTTTTGCTGTGTTAATGGCCACTTTCTGTCGGAAAGATTCTGTGACGTGCAATTTATGTGCGCTCGAGCTCGCAATCGCGACTAATGTCTGTGCCAGCTACATGTACGTAGCAGTAGCATTCATACACTCGCACAACGGTCAATAGAAATTGCGATCAAAAGGCGGCTGTCCAAATTTTCTCCTAACCTAAGTCGTAGCTCGAAAACTGCCATTTAAGAGTTGTACCTGTCAATTGAATAAGTTGATGCAAAAATATGCAAAATTTTGTTGGAAATAGCAGAGTCAGCAAAGCTGGTTGATATTACCCTAACTCTAGAGAACGCGAGCGCGAAGCGCTGGCGTTCTAGGTCCACCTAATACTGCCCCCGATCGTTCAGAAGTCGCGATACAACACGGAGAGAAGTCGAGGAGGTGCATAAATCACTCATTTTGATGCGTAATGGAGCGAAAAATCATCATTTTTATCCACCCCAAGGGCCCAAAGTTGTATCACATATTTGTGCGCTCATCGGTGGTAAGTACTGTATCATATGGATCATTTTAAGCACAATTATCGTGCACATAAAATGTATAATTCGGGGGCAGTATTAGGTGGACCTAGAACGCCAGAGTCAATATCACCCCTGTAAGTCAACAGGCTTACTGGTTAATTTTATATTTTTGAAACATTGATCAATGTTCTAAGTCTAAGACTTTTTTCCATGTAACCAGCCAAGATATTAGATCCGAATGGGAAACATAGGACAGATCATGTACTCCAAAAATACTTATGAACTGTTTTTTTTCAATTGTGATCCATTCAATCTGGATTTATTTGGTAATTTCTAAACATATTTCAAATAATATCATGGTGGTCAATTGTGCTAAAATTAAGCTAATCTATAAATAGCGGTATTGACTATAATTATGTCATGCCAACAGGCACTTTCCATGTGCATGCCAATCGTGTTGGCATGTAGCCAAAAGCCACACAAGGCAGTCATCCATTGCCTCTAAATCGAGATGTAGAGTAAATACATTTTAAAAACAAAACTAACACATTTTATAGACAATGTCAGTTTAATGATAAAATAGGACTCAAAACTAGCCTTTAAAGGGACTTAGTAACATTGTCCAAATCCTCAAAATAAAATTTTAATTCTAGCGGTTCCCTTATACCTTGTTATATTCGTATTAACAATAAAATCATGGGACCGGTTTCGGGTTTTCAAATTTCCCTTTCGTTACAAAGATATGTATGATTGAAGTATTCAAATAAGAAAAACTCCGGGCGAGTTTTTCTTCCGTGTACAAAGTGAGTGCAGTGAGTTACTGAATATCACTTTGCATTTTCACTCATTACTTGGCCATACAATGTCCATTTGACTTGAAATTTTCACACAATACCCTGTGGACATATAAGATAACAACAATATACATTGCATCAACCAATCATCACTTTTTGCACATGTCAACAAAGTTACTAGATCCCTTTAATAGCCTGATAGCCCGGGGCAAGTAAAAACTTGATATTGGGCCGTTAAATTGTTCATTACTAGTCAAATTTGAATGGGAAGATCTAGGGGAAACCAGATTTTGAAACCGAAATTCAAAACTCATCCATAATTGCAGTTTTGATAAATGAAATAAATTGTGAAGCTCTGTAAACACACTTTTCCAAATCAAATTTAAGTTTGGGACCAGCAAACTTTTGTTTTGAGTCAATAAAAAATTATTTTACTGGCCTGACTGGGCTACAAGAAAAGGAATTTAGTGAATAGGCCTGGTTTGTACAAATGTTACAAAAATGAATGTCATGGTAATCATTAAATATCCAAGTCCTTCTTTGCCCTTCAAGTTTCAAAGCGTTGTCCATTGCCAAGTGATTGTTCCAAAATGTTGGTCAGAACTCAATGCTCCTACAGTGTAAGCTGCCGTATAGAAAACAATCTGTGATCAGACCTCAAGTTACAAATCAGCTGACTAGCATGGGGATTTTTAGTAAATCATACCTTTTCGGCTTTTCCTACATTTGGATGGCCAAAGAAAAGTCGAAGCAAAGCCAAGTCAAAGCAGCCAGATCCAAATCCAAAATAGCCAGATAAATCAAGATCTGTTTTTGTGGGCCTCTATATAATTATGTAAAAGGAGTATCTGCCAGGGGTTTCTAGGGAAAATACGCCCCCAAATAATCTTTGAATAGCACACCTAGTTCAGTGAAAAATATATTTCAAATTCAAAGTTCTAATTTTACACTGAAATGGTTGAAAATAGTCCCCCAAAATGTAATTTGGAATTAGATACTTGTAAGTTTGTAAAAAAAAACATGTACAGTCCTATTATTTGTGATGTACTGTTGAATAAATGATGCCAAAATCATTTGATTGCGTCATTATTTTTTAGGAATTCAAAGTATACAATTATGTGTGGATGTGTGGTTTAGAAATAATGTCAATATCTTCAGAGATTTGTCTTGGTTATCTGATTGCATGCATATACAAAAGGAGCGGAGCTATCGGATTTATGGTTTATATCTAGGCTAGGGTAAACTGACCAGAAAAAGAGCGGGTTTCGCCGGGAATCAAACCCCAAACCAGATTGCCTCCAGATTGCAACATAGTGCTTCTAAAGAAGTAACCATAATTTAGACACAAAGACCCTTTGATAATGGTTCTTCCTAGGCATCCTTTTCCATGCTCATACAACTGACACATACAGTACCCAAAGTAACTTGGTGAAAGTATGAGGGGTGTGATGCATCTTTACAAAAACAAAATATATTAATGATGTCATTATCACTAGAAAGACTGTCATCACATTTGCATGATTAGGGGATGGTAATGGAATCGTTGGATTTGTTGCACAGACAATTAGTAGACCTGTAATAGATCCTGCAGCTTTCATACAAATTGTTATAATTTTGTAGATGATTGGCAATGCAATCATAAAATTTATGCCATCAGTTGGAAATTATTTCAGCATTTGGAAAGTTTGTGTTAATTTTTGAATCGGTATTGATGTTTTGAAACAAAAAATTAACACAAATGTTGCCCACATATTTGTTGTTTGAGCAAATATAGTGTGCAAGGAGAAAGAGCATACATTTCTCTATTTTTTTTTTTTTACTGTACCTGCTTTCGTTAATTTGTGATGATTTTTATTAGCGCGTAGATCATTTAGTAATTTAGGAAAATCCTTGAATTGGCAACACATTGTCACATTTTCAAATAAGATTTTGGTGTTCAAATTGGCAACTTCATGGCAAACTACTTGGTATTTTTCTTAAATTGTAATAACTAAATATTTTCCACCTTTTTTATGGCATTAAAATGAAGAAAAAATTAGGAGTTGCCAATTTCAGAATGAAATAAATGATTGATTTTGCCTTGAAATAGCTCTCGTCCTTGATGGGGGGAGAATGGCACTATCCAATTATTTGATATTTTAATATCTTCTGAAGATGTTATATGAGTGCAGTTTTGATGTGATGTTGATTTTAATTTTGTTATTAAACTTGGGTACCGGTAATCATTCTAAAATCTGTTTTGTTTTTCTTTGTCTTCTATTTATTTGCAGGCAGGAAAAGAGTGGATAGAGAACAACTTCAACAAGAAGGAATGTTGTAAGTTTGTCAGCAGTGCCAGAGACCCCAGAAAGTGAGTTTTACTTTTCTTAAAATTACAGATCTATGTTTGAGACCAAATGCTATATCAAAATGTTTGCAGTTTACCAGTATTTAAGATTTAAAGAAAAGTCACTAACTGACCAAACTCTGTAGGTGACAGAAAATATTAAAGTGGGGCAGAATTATTATAGATTCATCATCATCATCATCATCATCGTCGTCATCATCATTCAAAGCTCAACATTTTCTTTTCCATTGTACAAAGTAAAAACAATTGTGCATTTGATTGATCAATTAACTAAAATATTCCAAATGCAAAAAGATCAATGTGTGTTTTCACCACCTAGATAATACAAAAAAGAAAAGAATATGAGTACTAAACTTTTAGTGTACATGTTTATCAAAGTTTAATAGAATCTTCAAGCTATCCAAAATTAAATGTTTATTGAATATGGATGAAAACCTATTAAAAACCACAAACTGCCATCTGTGAAAGCACTGGTAATAGATGAGGGTATGTAAATTATACAGTATGTATGCATGTAAACACACTAACCACATATCAAATAGATCTGTACAACCCAATACCAATGGGATGTCTGTATAAAGCCCAATGAATTGCAAATGAGCAGGTACATGTACTTGTACCTATTCACCCTACTTAGTTACAGTAGATTTGTACATACAGTGTATGCAGAAAGGGCATTTCAAAAACATCTCATTTATCATACTTGTTTTCTGTGTGCTGGGGAATAGACATGACAGGTAGCCTAGATTGGGCCTACAGCCAGTCACCTTTAGGGAGGCTAAGTACTACTACTGTACTACTTCTGGTACAACTAAGGCCAAATAAAAAAAAAAAAACATGTTTAGCGTCCCCGCCCGCTTCCTTTTTGGAGGCCGCCTGCTTTTTTTTTTTTTTTTTTTTTGTGAAAAATCCGAAAAAAATGATTTTTTTTTTTTTTTTTTTTTTTTTTTTTGGAAAAAATGATTTTGAAAAAGATCGTACTTTTAATATAGACTCATTCGTTATTTTGGATAAATGGGTCAGTCGGCCATTTTGAAAAAAGTCAGCCATTTTGAAAAAAAGTCGGCCATTTTGAAAAAAGTCGGCCATTTTGAAAAAAGTCGGCCATTTTGAAAAAAAAAAAAAAAAAAAAAAGGGGCCTCCTCCTTCCTTTTTTCAAAAGAGCAGGACGCTAAACATGTTTTTTTTTTTTATTTGGCCTAAACAATACAGTGCATGCTAATTATACATAACAAATTCCACACAAGAACAATTAATGCACATTGAACATACTGTATATTTGCTGGGAGGGCATTTAAAAAACATCTCATTTAAATCATACTTGTTCTCTGTGTGCTGGGGAATAGACGTGACAGGTAGCCTAGATTGGGCCTACAGCCAGTCACCTTTAGAGAGGCTTAAGTACTACTGTACTGTACGAACTGGTACAACTAAACAATACAGTGCACGCTAATACACATAACCAATGTCACACCAAGGATATATGGGAGTTTCACACAAGAACAATTAATGCACGTATCCGATGTCTGAGCTCATAGACTACTGTCTACACAGTTTGAGAACATTTTGAAGTCTGTTGCCATGTGATTCATGAGGGAGGCTACGTGAAGTTCCTGTTGTGTTTAGCGCTCTTAACTACATGTAGCTACTGAATGCTGAACATTGCATGAAGACATCAAAGACCCTGTCAAGTGTTCCCTTCAAGTAATTGCAAATTTATTTAGGTCACCATACTTATTACCCACACATTTCATATCAGGGCCATGAAATGTTATCAGCAGTTTGGCTTTGGTTTTTAATGAGACCCTCACACTACCGCATTTATAAATTATCTCAGTAGCTCTGATGTCGAAAAAAAACTCAAATTAATAATCAACACTGGATATCTACATATAGGCGGATCAAAACAAGTCTTCTAAAATCCTGTAGTCCTGCATTAATATGGAAGCACAATGAAGACAATTATACAAAATAGGAATAATAGTTGTTCCTTTCACACGCCAAGCCCATCCCTTTAATTGTAAGAGTTTTTATAAAGAGACATTAACTTTCATTGGTTTTTAGATCAGAAATATATTTATGAACACATGGTTGGGTGCATTTTAACAATGAAATGTCTAATAAGTCACGCAATATGCGTTTATTGCAAATATATTACATAAAGTGAAAGATAAAGTGTTCAGCATATTAAACAATCTTCACCTTGGCACTGGCTGCAAATGATATTTTACTGTTTGTATGGCGATGGATGCCTTGGATGGCTTAATCTATAACTTCCCTTTCAAACAAGAATCCGCGGTAGCTACATCCTACACCAGATAAGTTCTTCCTTTGCAAGCAAGAATCGTGTGTGGTGGTACCCATTGCGTTCTGTGCACTGCTCTCTCACAACAAAGCGTTGATGACCACATCTAAAATGTACGCTTTTTGAAAATTAACTATACATACTACATTGATTTGTGTATAAACTATAAACAGTATGATAATAATAATTGTCCATTTTTATAGCGCTTTATCACCAAAGTCTCAAAGTGCTCCCAGCATTATTACCTTGGCTTCAGCCGAGCTGCCAAGCATTTAAAGGAATAAATTCCTGCCACATTCCCATTTGCTGTACCTAGGTTCAGCAAATTTATGTGGATAAAGTGCCTTGCTGTCGCAATTGCGGTCGGGAATCAAACCCACAACTTTCGTATCTGAAGACGAAGGCCCGAACAAATGTATGATGATATAGGGCTAAAAAAGGGGGGGGGGGAGTAAATCCTTGTTCAGAATTTGTTCTCAAAATATTTTATAGGAAACATCAATGAGAAACAATTTTGAACAAAAAAAAAAATGAATGAATGACTGAACAACTGAAAATGCTGCTCAAACCTTTATTTTCAAGTTTAAAAAAGGGTGGGTAAAAGATGTCAACAATCTGCAAACAATCTTGAAAAAATTTGTCAAAGTTTTTTGACAGGTTGTCTGTGATGACATCACATGATCCAGAGGCAGCAATTCTAAAGGATGTAGCAATTTTGGTCTGATTTGGTAGATTTTGGTCAGTTGGTCATACATTTCTTGTTTATAAATTGACTGATTTTGCCAAAATTTGCCATAAATCCTCATAATATTCATCATCTTAATAACTGAAAACAAAATTTGTTTAGGATTTCCTTCCCCTTTAATCAATAACTTCCCTTTCAAAAAAGTATTGCCCCTATTCCTGTCATGAATATTTCCATTGAAAGAAATTATTTTAAAATAGTGACCCTTTCATGCCCCAGGTCTAGATGGAAAACTGCACTGTGCTCAAGGGGATAATTGTTAATTTACACTCAAATCTTTATACAATATTCAAGCAGCTGCGGTGGTATTTTGCCAACTCACACGCCTTTCGTAAAGTCCCTCACTCAGAAAAAAACTGATGTGTACGTACAATATCATATTAGGCGCTGTATAAATCGGACCTATTATTATTATTATTATTATTACCAAACATCAACTGTCTTGACTATGTTTTTCATTTTTGTTGATAAGTACATTCTTCTCGACTCACATTGTAGACAACATTTCACCTCTGTTTCACTTCGTCTGCATGGTTCGACTTCGCCTCTGGTGGGTGCGCATCAAGATAACACAAAAAATTACAATACAGCAAAAAGATACGTCTTTAATGACTTCACAAAACAATCTGTACTTGTTATGTCCCTCAAGATTACGGTTATCTTAACCATAGTTAGTGACTGAAAACACTTTGTGTTGCTAAAATATCTAACATCGACGTGGAATGGAACTAGCTAACTAGTGTGTTTTATCAATATGGACATACTGCTATGAGCTTACTTGTACATGCGACAAATTAATTACTGAGAGGAATAATTTTTGCGAAACATAAATGTCACTATTATTTCACTATCACGCTGGAAAAAATCCACACATTTATAATTTCTGTGATTTAGCTCCAAAATGCGCAAGAGCTCCCCAATATCATAAAAGAGCCCCATACAGTTGCATGGAGTTCAAATGCGGAGAAACTTGTAGATTTTTTTTTCATGCAGGTGTGATTTAGGGGAATTTTAAAAAGGAGCCCCTGAAACATATCGTTTCCCTGCATCTTAGTAATTTCCTTTGTTATTTGGCACATTTTCAATATTTTTTAAAGAGCTCCCCAAACCTGTCATTTGACTTTAACCCTTTACCGAGATCAACGGATTACATCCCGATTTACAATTTAGAGCTCCCCATTCAACGAGACCTTCGGCTTGGTTGGACACATGCGATATTTGTCAAGAAATATTCAATTATTGTTGCTGACAGAAGAATTCTCGTAGGGTATGGAGTGTGTGACACTGTGTACTGTCTTATAGCTCTGTAATTCAGTAATTAGCGAAGATTGTTGTGTCTTTACTCTTTGGCATGAATTGCTCCCTGAAACTATGATTCAGCTCTGTTTTTTTCTTTTTTTGAAAGTCAGTGTTTTTTTGCACAGTATCTCGAGAGAGCATGACTCAGTAACATTAACTTAGACAAAGGAACTCTGGGTATAAGTTCAATGTCAATTTTGTATTTGTTTATAATCAATTTAAAACACATGTCTGTATTGGATGAAGTTCAGAGAAAAATGGAGGCAGCTATGTAAAATTATATAATTTATAAATGTCAGTAACTTCAGAAATTTCAAGAGGGAATTACAAACAATTATAATCAACATCATTGATCCGAAGCGACTGTCAACATTATGCCCAAAATGATTTGAATCAAATAAATGTTAATTTCAAAATTGGAAATCAAGATAAATATTTAATGTACAGCCTGTATATACGCAGCTAATCTTTGGATCAATTGTTGAAATACAAAATGTAAGTATTACACCTAATTTCATATTTGTGTGCTTCTACCCATCTGATATTCTTCATGGTTGCAAGAATTGATAAGTAAACAAATTATTATTTCAGGTCCATTTGTACCAATGTGATGAATAGATACATTTCTAATGAGATCAACAATATTTAGCTTGTAGATTGTTGTGAAATAAGAAAATAGGACAAACAAGTTGTCTGCACAATAATTTTTTTTTTAAAATGCAATTTCAAAGTCATAGGCCGGTATTCTGAAGTCGTGTCTAAGTCCTGTAAATAACTAAACAATTGTTTAAAGTCCTGTCTAAGTCCTGTCTAACTTTAGTCACGAGGTCGTGACTAACTTTTTTGTATTCTGAAGTCCTGATTAAGTCAAGTTAAACACGAAGTCCTGTCTAAGTCCTGTTTAACTTTAGACGACTGCGAGAGGTTGTTTAAGTGTTGTTTAAGAGCGCGATTCTGCTGCTTTGCAACCTACAGCACACCCTCCTGTACTCTACCGCCGGGAAGTTGCGGCGGAGGATAACTCTACGTGCACCCTCAAAATTTCAAATAAGAATTGCAGGTTTTGCCCTATCATTTTCTTCGATAATATCAACTAACCTTATTGTCTGGTGACATCTTGTAAATTCCTTAGTCTAAAGTGAAATATCCAGCTTGTAAGAGACTTTTTTTCTGCTTGAATTTTAAGTTTAATCAGCCGAAAACTCTGTGCTATTTATACGATAGCGATCAGCGATACGATATCGGCGATATACGCAATCGATAGCATGAATTGCGCATGCGCATTCTGTTATCGTCTGCAGCGCTAGCGTGGCGCAATCGCGTAATAGCGGAATTACGTCAGAAATGCCTACAGAGCATGCGCGAAAGTCCTGTTTAAAGTTAAACAAGTGTTTAGTTAGTCAGGACTTAGACACGACTTCAGAATACGAAATTAAGTTAGACAGGACTTAGACGCGACCTCGTGTTTAAGTCCTGTCTAACTAAACAGTTGTTTAACTTTAGTCATGACTAAGTTAGACACGACTTCAGAATACCAGCCATAGTCTCTTGGATAAGTACATGCAAGTGGATACTTTATTTAACAAGAGCCCCAGGGGGGCACGACGCTCACCTGAGGTCAATCAATTCACATCTGGCGCATGTTCTCTCTGGCACCCTCAGAAGATATGAAATCAGTTGAAATCATGCCAAAATCTATAATGTGATGTACTATTTAATCAATAACTTTTGATCCCCTGTACCTAACATTATGATTTACCATAATGTTTGGGTGAATCATAAAAAAAGACAGACACACATATAAGACAAAGCTTAACACATTTCACCAGCCACTGACCACTTCAGCATATTAACCCCACTCACATAGGGACCCTATGGGGCCATTCTGCGATGGCCTGTCATACTTCTGGATCTTGAGAAGAAGATATTTAAAATTAACATATTTTTTACACTTGGTGCCCTCCCCCAGGGCCCCCCTGAGGGCCACGCCCACCATTTTAGCAACTTCGATTCCTCTACCCCTAAGGATGATTCCTGCCATGTTTGGTTGGAATCTAATCATTGGTTCTGGAGAAGAAGATGAAAATGTATATTTCCTATGGTAGGGCCCCAAAAAAAACTGTTACGCCCACAGGGCCCTTGTGGGGCCACCCACAAAAATCTTGTGAACAACTTTCATTCTTCATCAATAGAGGCATCTACATATGAAATATCAGGTCTGTCATACTTCTGGATCTTGAGAAGAAGATGTTTAAAATTTACATATTTTTTACACTTGGTGCCCTCCTCCAGGGCCCCCCTGGGGGCCACGCCCACCATTTTAGCAACTTTGGTTCCTCTACCCCTAAAGATGATTCCTGCCATGTTTGGTTGGAATCTAATCATTGATTCTGGAGAAGAAGATGAAAATGTATATTTCCTATGGTAGGGCCCCCAAAAAAACTGTTACGCCCACAGGGCCCTTATGGGACCACCCACAAAAATCTTGTGAACAACTTTCATTCTTCATCAATAGAGGCATCTAAATATGAAATATCAGGTCTGTCATACTTCTGGATCTTGAGAAGAAGATGTTTAAAATTTACATATTTTTTACATTTGGTGCCCTCCCCCAGGGCCCCCCTGGGGGCCACGCCCACCATTTTAGCAACTTTGGTTCCTCTACCCCTAAATATGATTCCTGCCAAGTTTGGTTGGAATCCGATCATTGGTTCTGGAGAAGAAGATGAAAATGTAAAAAGTTTACGGACGACGGACGACGGACGACGCACGACGCACGACGCACGACGGACGACGGACGACGGACGACGGACGACGGACGAAAAGCGATCACAATAGCTCACTTGAGCCTTTGGCTCAGGTGAGCTAAAAATTAGAGGGAACCAACACCCAAAAATATGTTTCTAATAAATGAAAAACAATAGTTTAAGTTTTAGAAAAACAGGTTTCCAGAAAAATTGTATAATTTGAAAACTCATCATCATACTTTTAAAGGGCAATGAAACCCAAGCAAAATGTTGCTTTCATAGTCTTGAAGAGATTAAGAAGAAGAATCTCTGAAAGTTAGAGCATAATCGGGTAAGAAACAAGAAAACTACGGCTCTTTGAAGATGTCCATTTATTCCTATGGGGAACTCAAATTGGCAACGCACTCTGATAAGTGTGTGGACAACTCCCCATATGTTTTGTACACAAATGTTCCCATTTTTACAGTTTTCTTCATAGTCACATTTTTCCATTCCCCCAACTCATGATATGTAATATATAAAAGCATTCTACAAAACATATGTTGAACTCGAACGAAGGGTAAACATAAATTTTAAGAAAATTGAACAAAACTGAAACTTTGTGTACAAAATGTATGGGGAGTTGTCCACAACTTTGCCAGAGTGCATTGCCAATTTGAGTCACTCGAAGAAATACATGGCTCTTTTCAAAGAGCCATAGTTTTCTTATTTCTTGACCGATTATGCTCAAATTTTCAGAGACCATTCATTATATTACGTGTCTTATAGTGCATACAACAATTTGTCTGGATTTCATTGTCCTTTAAGGTATAATTGGTCTGCAGAAGAATACTATTTCTATTGTCTAGGACATGTACATGCGATGCAAAACGTACGCGTATGACCACTCGCAAACGTTTTGCGCTTAAAGAACTGAAGGCCCTGATAAGTTCTGTAAGTTAGTGTGGTTAATTGCATCGTTTATGAATTACACAACCCTTTTCAAAGTGTTGGACATCAATTTAATATCAAATAATAGTACCTACTAAAAACAGAATAGTCTGTCTTGTTCTTTGAATGGTAGTCCCCTTTATGTTGTACAACATGACCATTTCCACTAAAAGCCTTTTCAGTCAATGTAAGTTTGTAAGGTTCCTGCTTGTATGAAGACTCTTCTGTTTTCTCCTTCATGTCATTTGGGAAAATATTGTCTAGACAAGGCTTGAAACCATTTTTTTCTTCTCAGAAGGCTTCTTCTTTATCATATTCAAATTGTAATATGTTGTGCAACTTATGTTGGAGTTCCGAAAGCAGAATTAATGGTAATGAAAGAAAAAAATCAAAAAATTATAATTAATTTGGATGCAAAGTGGGGAAAGTATGATTTCGCTTTTGAAAATAAACTAATGACACGTTGGTGTCCTGAAGCTAATTTTTGCTTGCGCTTACCCCTGTAGTAAATTCTAGTGTCAAGACATGCCTGTTATAAATTAATTGATGTTTTACAAGGAAAACAACAAAATGATCAGAAAAAGGATTCGCTCTAGAAATAATCCATGAATCATGTGATAAAATGGGTGTTAGAGTTTTATGGCAGTTCACCGATGACGTCTTGTTGATGGACTTGTTTCGTCTTTTAGCAACAACAGACTCGAGATTTGAGATCATAGCCGACAGAAAGACGTCAGACCCTAATTAACGTGGTCGCACACGATTAGCGTGATGCCATGATTCATGTGAACGGGCACGAGGTGTTTGCGATCTTCACGTGATGTACTGTACCTTCCCCTCTTGTTTTGTGTGATGAATATTATTGTGAGAGTTATTTATACCGAGCTTCATTTTGAAATAACTTACGAGACCATTTCCTGTTTTGGTGACTTGATATGGGTCTGATCGTAGAACTCCTATTATGCAATGTTTTGACCCAGAGTTACAGATGAAATGAACATGGCTCATCATGGTTGTACCTTTAGGTATTTCATTTCACAACATTTAGAAATTATAGGAAATGTCTTAAATTGTCTTTATCTGGGTTGGTGGAATGAAATAATAATAACAAAAATCATTGAGCACTGTGAAATTTAAAAGATAATTTACTTTCATGAAGAGGGTGACCCTAGTGATGGGTCACAAAATTATTGCCCAATTTTGTTTTTGCCTGAAGAAGACGCTATGAAAAAAGGAATATATACTGTAATTGTAAACCTTAAATAAGGCTTGACCTCATACATATTTTAAGCCTGATAAAATTTGTCCTTTGAAAAGCAAGATTTAAAAATAGATTTTCACTAGATTATCCCTTTTTGTTACTCTATTGTGACACATAATTTTTAAAAACAGGCAAAATTTATGAAATAAAATTAACTTCCTGCTAATTCAAGTTGAGTTTTATTTATACGGTATACTTGTGTCAATTTTGGCAGTTTGAATCCAGACCTACATGATGACCCAGAGATATTCTCATGATTCCATGAAAAATATTTAAAAATAGCATTGATTTAAAGTAAAGGCAAAGGTTACAGAAATCAGCACCAGATCCTGTTATTAAATATCATAAGGTCTGACTTTGATCTGACATTGTCATGAGGGTCTTACTTGGTGAGTAAAAATAGCCAGCGTGGATTAGGAGAGGTGCCAAATTTTATCCAACTTGTGGATGTGTTTTATCTAAATGTTTTGCATACAATTTTATATTTTAGTACATTTGTGCCAGAGGAACATTGTTTAAGAGTAGGGTACATGTATTTATTATGAAATAAGAAATATTTTATAAAGAGGATTTAATACATTTGTGAAGCGATCAAACAAACACAGACTTCAGTTTTAAGTACATTGTACAGGTCTACTTGAGTAAAGCTCTTATAAAACATATTTGTGTATTTCAGTACATTGACTAGTGAGTAAAAGATCTTTCTAAAACATAAATTATGTATGAATTTAATCAGGCTTTAGTTTTCAGTGCATTGAATAGTGAGTTTATAAAAAAGCTCTTTTAAAACATAATTTGCTGAAGATATCTAGGGGAATTTTACACTGCGGCAGTTCCATTACCGTTACCTCACAACTCATCAAACTTGTTAGCAAATGTATGGTATTGTTGTATGTGTGGCTTTATTGGAAACGACAATTCATTTGAGCCATCGTTTTCAATCTAAACGGATAAGGCTTGAGGAGGGAAAGTACGTTGCAAACACTCAACATGTATTAAATTATCTTAAAGTTGTAATTTGCGTAAATGAAAATACTGTCTGGTTTATAAACACTGAACCGCCATACATGTAAGTACATGTTAACCTGTTCCCTACTAGATTTTGCAATTCCAATAACTAGTGTTGATACAGGATCCATCATGTTCCCATAGGCAGTGTGGTAATTCCCCTTTTCTTTCACATCTAGATCTAAATAATAGATAATTGTAAACCTAGGATCCATCATGTTCCCATAGGCAGTGTGGTAATCCCCTTTTCTTTCACATCTAGATCTAAATAATAGATAATTGTAAACCAAGAACAAAGAATGTCGTCATTGTGACAAAATTGAAATAAAATGTCATGGTTTCATGAATATATATAATTGCCCGGTTGTGTGAAATTTTGAATTTAATACATGTGTCGACATCTACCTATGAAAGCAAAATGCATTTTATTTTTTAATACAAATTAAATGCAAAATGCAGACTCGTTGCAACTTCTGACAATAATACTCGTAACTCGAAAATGAAATCTGAAGAGCAGCATAAACATGTTGCTCAGGGAACATTCAGTATATCTTATAATTAAGTAAAAAATTATGTCTGTTATCACTGTGGCCTCTTTGTGGTTTGAGAGTTATGGAATGATGAATTGCACATACTATGTTCATGTCACCCTTTTTACATGGTTCTTGAAGTTTCCAGTTTCTAAACAGTCAACCTTTTTTATGTGAAAAGAAATCAACCAATCGATCACCCAAGTAGCATTCTTTTGTTAGGTCTGAGGTCTACCTACTTTATGCTAGCAGTTGTTGAGACTAAACTTTGATATGACAAAAACAAAATCCTTTCCATTTATGAGAGCATTTTTTTTCTGGGTTGCAACTGTAAATTAGCACTCTATTGTTAGGTTTCATATTAGCTATTAATTTTACAGGTAGAACTCAAATGTATAGAGCTCTGATGAATTTGAGGCTCCGTTAAATTATATTTTAAGTGCAAAACCACCCTGAGTCCCCCTGTAGATGTATTTTCACTGAATTGTATCACATTTCTTCAGACCAGAAAAAAAAAACCACCATGAAAACATAAACAGGGGCACAGTGATTTAGTCCCAGAAACCTAATTTGCTATTTAATTAAAAAGATCCCCCCAAATCCCTATGAATTTGTATTTATAAAGTTCAGTACAAAACAAAATTTAGAGTGCCTATTTCATGCAGGTATGAGCTTTAAATGTAGCCCCCGAAGTGTAATTGGAAAATTCTCCCTGGTTAACCACTGAAGTGAACTGGTCTGGTAACTATGAAAACGATGTTCCGGGGATATACCGGTACAGAAGTCAGAAATAATGGCACATGTGAAACGGATGTTCAGATGGATAATATGTACTTATCCGGTCTGGAGGATGACCTGGATGACTTAACAAGAGTTCCTTAAACTTTTGTTTTTATAAATTCAAAATGTAAACCCTAAACATTAATTATATTGTATGTAAAATGGGGTAATGAATGTACTTGGATGTATTACTCAAATCTTGGCAACCACGTAAGCTTCTTTCTAATGGTCTCTGTCAGTATTGGTCTACATTTACATTGTATCTGCTGAGTAATCAATTAATGGATTAGGATTTTTTTTTTCCAGGGGTAGTTCAATTCATGGACTCTGGGCAGAGATTCAACATTTTGTGGCTTTAGAAATGGAAAGACAGATCTAAATGTTCAAAGAAATAGGTATATGCTTTTGACAGGGAATATGAATGTTCAATTACTGATTTGACACTAATTGGGCTCTTAAAACATTATTAAAAAGCAGTTATAAATTAGGTTTGGATCATGTGCTATCAGCTATTTAGCCATATTTAAAGGGGTAGTTTAGTTTTGGTAGAGAGGGCGCTGCACATCACAATTTTGTTGTGAGGTAATGAAAAACTGAGTGTCGAATTTGAGAGAACATGCAATTTTAATGGCAGAATAAACTTTATTTGGTCAAAATCGGTCCAGAAACAGCTGAAATATCAATAAATATATCTTATAATTATTTGGGGCCCAAATAATTAGATCTATGAATTTTTCAAAAAATCAAAAAAATGCATACACTTTTTCAAAAATTTTCAAAAGCATTTTTTAAATAGTTGTTGATGATCTCTCTATTTAATCATGATTTCAATAAAACATCACATGCATAATTTTGTATGAAAAATGGTTAAAACCAATGCCTTTTTAGAGAGCGCCCTCTTGTGTTTTAATGGCTCTTTTTGAATGATAATGGGCTTTTTACTTAGTCGTTTGTAATTTTGTATACCTTTCTAGCATGGTGGAGTTATAACTATTAGTTTATAATGTTACTGTCCAGGTTTGGTTACTAAAGTTCAGCCTTACCAAAACTGTACTACCCCTTTAATCCCGTCAAACATAGTTTGAAAGGGGGTCTATGATGAGTCCTTTGGTTGGTATGTTGGTTAGTCTGTTGCAAAAACCTTGTGGCGTATACTGTTTCCATCAATCTCAAGCGTATCAAGTTGAACATTGTTTAGGAAGTATGGATTTTGTGTGTTGGATATTAAGCCATCGCCATGGTAACACCAATGTTGCATAAACATTGCCACAGTCACGTTTCCTGGCAAAAACCTTGTGGAGTGAACATCTTCCAAAGCTTTTTAGCAATGAAGAAGACATTTTGCATGCAAGATGACCTAGATACATTACATGTCTAGATGCAAGATATCCTTTGTGTTTGTGTCCCATCATCTGTGTCCTACGGCAAAACATTTAATGCATATATTGATGTTCTCTAGTCTCTACCCAGGAGTATAAATGGATACCTGGTCGAGTGAAAATTAGCACTTTCTAGTCGTGTCACAGTCTAGTATGCTCCCAGATGAGTTAAAGGGATAGTTGAGTTCTGGTAAAGAGAGTACAGTTTTGATCAAACTGAATTTGAGTAACCAAAACCTGCACCATTACATTACAAACTAATTAATAGTAATAACTCCACCATGCTCGAAAGGAATACAAAATTACAAATGCCTAAGTAAAAAGCATGTTATCATTCAAAAAGAGCCATTCAAACTCAAGAGGGCGCTCTCTAAACACTCATCGGTTTCAACCATTTAAAATAAAATATTGTGCATGTGATGTTTTGTTGAATAGTGATTAGATAGAGAGATATTCAACAACTATTTAAAAACCTCTTTTGTAAATTTTTGAAAAGAGGAAGCATTTAAAAAATGTTGTTAACGGCTGGTTCAAAATTATCGAATTATTGTGAGGCCCCACAGTTATTACAAATGGTTATGTTGATGGATATTTCAGCCATATCTGAACAGATTTTGATCAAATAATGTTTATTCTGTCATTAAAATTGTATGTTCTTTCGAATTTGGCACTCAGTTTTTCATTATCTCACAAAAAAAATCATTTTGTGTAGCGCCCTCTATGAAAATCAAAGTGGTTTGAACTGGACCAATAACAAGCCGTGTAATAATACAAGCGCATCTATAGGGACGTGCATTTGGAATGTATTATGCGATATATTATAAAAACTGTGTATAATTGTTGAAAAATTCATACTGTGCAGACCCACACATCGCAGTGTACAATATCAGTGTGATGGTATTCATAGCAAAATGCATTCTTAACCCATTGACTACGGGAACCGGGTGGGTTGTGACAAAGTCTATGGAGATTTCAGAATCTTGTAGTGAACGGGTTAATTTGATAACATTGAGCGATTGAGGGGGACTTTTATGCCAGATAGGTGACAGGTGTTCCTACCTGAGTCTCAATGGCCATTGAAGGTTCGCTTAGTTGCATCAATTAAAATAATTTTTGCAAGTATCCTTAGTCATAACTGCCATGGCTGCATGATTTATGACATGGATTTAATTAAATGTAGGTCTCACTCTGTCTGTCAGCGGTGCTTTGACAAATGACATAGCAGAATGTCATTTTTGTACTTCTCTGTATCTTATCGATCGAAGAAGGAAATGTTAATTTATGCAATTAGCAAATTCTGGAAGGTAAATACATGTTGTGCACACAAATTTGGTATAGATATGTACTTATTTGAATTACTATGGGGAGGAAGGCATATTCCACTAATCATGCCACAGATGGCTTTACCTGAAATAAAACGTCAAGCTCAGTTATAAATACAATAACTATTTTATAACAAGAGTAATGAGCACTTTCAAATTAATTCTTATGACCTGTACATTTATCTTGAAGGAGTCTTTGTTGTCAGATTTTTAGAATGTTGTAATCATACCAGATTTTAAGCATGTTTACTTGTAAACTTATTTTTCTTAGACAATAAATCAATTTTTATAGGATAATAAATCAATTTTGGGGATAAGTGAGTGGGATCTGCCAAAGTGCTGCAGATTTTTGTCAAAGGAAATATTAATAACAAAAAGGAAACAACTTAATAAAACAAAATCTTCATTTATAAACTTGTGTAATGTTTGGGAGTGAGGTGGTGGAGTTTTTACCTTCGCAACATAAGGTTGATACTAGCTGGAGCATACTAAAAGAGTGATGTGAGATGATCTTCTCATGACGAGGGTAACATTCTTAATTCTCTCTTTACAAAAAGGAATACAACTTAATAATACAAAATCTTCATGTGTGTAAAGTTTGGGATAAGTGGTGGAGTCTTGCCCTTCTCAACACAAGGTTGATACTAGCTGTCAAAGCGTTAAAACAGTAAAGTGAGATTATCTTTTCATGTCGAGGGTAACATTCTTACCGCTCATTTTACCGAGCTATATAAACATGACATTGAAAGTACATGCAGTTACTTGTTCATCATAATGAAAGGAAACAACTTTAAACAAAAAGTTCAGTTGATGTGGGTGTGCGAAGTGACCGAGTTTTTTTATCCTTCTTGACACGAAGTTGATGATGAAGCCGATCGGAAGAGGGACATGAGATTATCCAGAGGAATATTGTTAACGCTCTCTTTACCGAGGGATAAACATTGAATTTAATTGATATGCAGTCATGTGTTCATGTCAACAAAAGGATCATACAATAAAGCTATTAATAAAGCGCATATTTATGTTGTGGGACATGAGGTGATGGTCTGTTCATCTTCTCAAATTGTTCTTGATAGACCTGTACTTATAAGCCTCTGCGTTTTCATAGCTGTATTATAATAATCCTCTCTTTTAATAGAGAGCCATGAAAATGACTCTGAGTTATTAATGCCATCATGTGCTCATGTCAATATAAAGGAAAGAAAGGAAAGTATAGGTGAGTGGTGAGGTAGTTGGGTGTAACTCGTAACCTTCTCAACTTTTACCGTATATAAAAAGCTTGGGTTCAAGTTAAAGCGATCCATTAACTTTGTAAAATTTAACCACTAAGTCACTTGGAGCTTCCACACTTCTCTTGCACTTTGTTGTTTAGCTTATATGGTTACAGGAAGATGAAATGGGTTTTGATTTGTCTCGCTTATTAAAGGAAATTATACTTCATATTGAATTGAATTTGTAAATAAAAAAGTATCAAAATTTGGATACTTTGATCGTTAATAGTCTCTGAATGCGTATACTTTGCACGAATGATTGGGGATACAATTTTACATTGATTTTCACTTTTGTTCACGAGGTAAACATTAGTCTTTTCTACGAAAATATAACGTACCGTATCATTCCGAAGCATCTCAGAGTGATTATTGGCATATTAATATCTTTTTTTAATAGTGAAGTCTCAAATATTACTTTGGAATTTTTTTGTGGAAGTTAATGGATCACTTTAAACACAAGGATGAAGAGTGAAAAAGGGAGCAATAGTTATAAATAAAACGTGAGCTGATGTTGTGGGTAATGTGGGGAGTGAGGTAGTCGAGTGTTCACCTTCTCAACTTCTGGTACCTTAATACTCTGAGCCCTCGTCTGGCTCCATCCTGTTATTGGACTAGACCTTCAATTTACTTGCGCTTTTACATAATATTTTAACCTTCTAATAGGTACATGCATGTGTACGTTAATAGTATAAATTGGACTTTTCATGCCTCTTTACATGTATTGGGTTAATCGTTTTTGGGCGTCCGTGGTGGGCCCCCCTGAATGGCACGCGCAGACGTCACCGTACGTTAGCAGCCTGCCTTGTGGTTAACACCTAAATTGCAACATGAATCACGCTCGCAACCATCCCTTCTTCTTTTTTCTGGGGATTTCTGGGAATGGATCCAAGATTCATCCGACACAGACTACCCTGTGCCTTGCTTTTTATGCAATACACCCCAAAGAAGATGACTTGTGTATTAAACAGAGGCCCAAGGTCTTCCCGCAGCCTTAAAGTGGATGGTTTGATAATTAAAGTTGTTTCCATTTTTAATTATTGATTCCTTTTTGCTTTAATTGTCAGTTTAGCACACGTGGGTGTTTGTCCAGAATTGCAATGATTGATCACATTGACTTTTTCTTCCGTTCTGGGAATGCATCATGGATCAAAGATTTATCCGTCTAAAAAGATGTGCCTTTCTTTTATGCAAGACACCCTAAAGTAGATAAATTGCATAACAGAGGCCCAAGGCGACAGTCTTAAAGCGGATGGCTTTGTAAGATTGAAGCAGATTCCACATTTATTGAGTAATTAAATAGGTTAAACTAAATGTTGAGTTTATAAAACTTAAGGGTGTTTGCGTGTGCAATGATTATAGTATGAATCACATTCACTTTTCTTCCTTTTTTTTTTGTTCTCAATATTTATCCATGGACCTTTTTAAAACATGAAACACACACAAGGGAATACAACATGCATGTTTGTAAACAGTCTAGCCCCAGGCTCTCTTCATGTATTAATGGTTTGAAGGTTGAAATTTGCCTTTTTTTTGTTGCTTTAGTTCAAACGTAGCTACTTCCCCTTGTGCGGGAGGGGGGTGTTTGTTTATTGATTGCAATCATTACAGCATGAATCACATACCATCTTCCTTTGCTGGAGAAATCTGGGGATCATCCAAGACTTATCTGTTTAATTGTCAGTCTTTTTTAAGGTAACTAACCTTGGACCAGATGATAGACATCCATGGAATGGAGTTAGACCAAATGGCAATAAAACCCTCAGGACGATGACTTCCAGGGATCTAACAACATTTATTTTCTGACTTGCCTGGTTGGGCTAGTGACTAAGAAAATAGCTAACCTAAAATTGTATATTAAACCCCTTCTTAATTGGGAAAAATAAACCTTACCTCGATGTTAACCGAGCGACTAGTGGATAAGAAACAGTAGGGGGTCGGGTCGTAAAACACGCAGCGAGCCTTCGGACCCCTTCTTATTCTACCATCCGCAAAATCCTCACTCAGGTAGGTAACCATAACAACCGCATCTCCCTCATCACGCGAACAGCTGGGGCGACACATAGTATCGGCGCGCGCTGTGTTTTTGTTCACGGCCATTACGTCTTCTACCCGGGTAAGGTTCTGCGCGCTTCTTAATACACGGTTTATCAGGATGACATCCTGATGTTGTCAGGACGTCACCGCGCTATCACCCTGACCCGTCTAGGGTGAATCTCACCCCGATGTTGTCCTGATGTTGTGCTGCTGTTATACCGATCGGAGCTTCTTAACTGAAACGGTGTAGAATCTCATCCAGACAACGTCAGGACGTCACCGCGACTATTTCTTTCAGTTAAGAAGGGGTTTAACTTACCTGAATTTGGTATGTTAGAAAAAGAATAGTTAGAACATTAAAGAGAAATTAGTGATACTTATTACAATTTGATAATGATTTATCAATAAATTGCTGTCAATTACTTTTGCATTTTTTTGTTAGCATAATCCTATTAATAAGAACATTATCCAAAACAAATTTCTATCTGAACTACTTTTCTTTCAATTCATACTTCAAATTGCACTTGCCCACAACCGATTTTTTCATTTGCCTCAGCCAAGCGGGCTAGTGGGTTTGTAGCCCTGACTTGTGTAACATATTTCATTTCACTTCATTTCAAGACCATTTTATTTCCAAAACTTTAAATCATGAAATACAAAGTAACATACAATTTCATATACATTTATATTCTTCCAAAGAAATTGCCCCTTTGCGGCAGAGGAAGCCCATGGAATATAAAGTATACATGCACTGTTATTTTAAGGTCAAATTTAGTGTGGAATTTTTCATATTTAGCATTTAGAGGGGCCATTTTTCATCCAGTGTTGCAAAGGTCTCTCACATGGTCACCAACCAACCTTGAATTCTGCCATTTCTTTTTAATCCATGGACTATTAAAAGATTTAGTTCGGGTCAGAGCTAGCCCTCTGACAGAAAGAAGGTGGGAGATCTAGTCAACAGTTGCTTCATTACTTCCAAATAATCCCATTTTGCATTCGCAAGGCTCAGTTCTTGATAAAATAAACCTGTTAACCCATTGCCTACCAGGAGCTGGTGGGTCCCTGTATTAACTCTTTGGGGATTACAACAACACACTGCAACAATATTTAGCATTATTAATCAGGAAGTTGTTTATTTTTAGGCCAGTTTAATGTAACACTGCCAA
This sequence comes from Echinarachnius parma, assembly GCA_037951105.1. NCBI lineage: Eukaryota > Metazoa > Echinodermata > Echinoidea > Clypeasteroida > Echinarachniidae > Echinarachnius > Echinarachnius parma. Next base: position 191,283 of record JBAMJV010003472.1, read on the forward strand.
CTAGCAACATACTAACATATAATGTGACCGAGAGAATGGTAATGGGTAATTCAGCCAAGTTTAAGTTTGATTTTAAAACAAAAACTATGAAAAATGAAACAAGTTGAAAACAACAGCAACAACACCACCGAACACCACAACCACCACCACACACTACCAAATCGACAATAATACAACAGCACACTGTAACAACAACAACAACAACAACAACAACAACAACAACATGCTGCAATAAAACACACTGCAACAACAATGCACTGTGACAACAACAACAACACACAAGAACCAGCAGCAACAACAACAGCAGCAACTACTGCAGCAGTAGCAACACAAACAACAACAACAACAACATCACAGCAAGAGCAGCAGCAGCAACAAAAACAAGAGCAACAACATTTACAATCACAGCAACAACAACAACAATAACAACTATAGCAAAACAATGGTTGCTGCAAAAAAGGCGCTATCAATGTCAAGGTTGCAGGTTTAAAACTTTCTAGGATAAGAGCATCATGCCTTAATTGAGTCATTTGAGGGGAGATTAAAGGGATAGTTGAGTTCTGGTAAGGAGAGTACAGTTTTGGTGAAACTGAATTTTAGTAACCCAAACCTGCATCATTACATTACAAACTAATAGTTATAACTAGAAAGGAACACAAAATTACAAATGACGTAGTAAAGATCATGTTATTTAAAAAGAGCCGTTAAAACGTAAGAGGGCACTCTCTAAACGGTTTCAACCATTTTGAATAAAATATTGTGCATGTGATGTTTTGTTGAAATAGTGATTAGATAGAGTAATAACCAACAACTATTTAAATACCTATTTTGTAACTTTTTGAAAAGAGGAAGCATTTTTTTGAATTTTTAACGGCTGGTTCAAAATTCTCTAATAAACCTGGGGCCCCAGCTTTATTACAAATTGTTATATTTATGGATATTTCAGCCGTCTCTGAACCGATTTTGATCAAACAAAGATGATTTTATTATTTAAATATTATGCTCTTTCAAATTTTACACTCAGTTTTTCATTACCTCACAAAAAAAAAAAAGTATTCTAGCGCCCTCTCTACCAAAACTCAACTATCCCTTAAAGGCTTGGAGTAAAGGATGAGGTGACATTTCTTGATTAAGGGAACTTAAGTCTGTTATTGTTGTTGTTGTTGGTATTGGTGTTTTTTAAAACTTTGTGACTGAAAGTTGGACGATTAAGATATTTAATCAAATAACCGGGACATAATTATGATCACATAATTATATGATATTCATCTAAAAAAGATCTATATTTACATTTAGGCTAATATATGCCATAAGATGCATGAAAGCCTGTCCACATTCTATGGAAGCAGATGAACAGGGATGCCAGTTTTCAGGCAAAAGCCTCAGCGATTCTGGCCCTGTGGCCGAGAGCACGATCATGACCCAGGACCAGTCCTAGTTCCACTGATCTCTATATATGTGTGTATAATCCTTTACGGTTGAATGAGTGTGGGTGGTATGTGTGCTCTGCTACGTTCTGTTGATTTGTATGTTATTCTAGCGTATTGACATCAATGAGTTAGAGCCAATGATGCTAATTACCATGGTAAATGTCGCTGGTCCGTAATCGGGCCCCTGCCCCCAGGTCTTTATATTAAGGCTCATTGCAATCATTTCATTGCAATTCAGTTGTCGTGACTTATGTTTGTAGGCCCTTCTTGATGGTAAGCTCAAATTATATGCATACCTGGGTGAAGCAAATAGAGTACCAAATTATGATCTCTCAGGTATTCATACCCAGTGGAAGTGGTTTTTAATAATATCAGGAAAGTCCCAAATTTGTGCCTCCAGTGGATGCTATGTAGGCATTCGTCCAGCTCCTCCAACCCACTACCGAAAGGCCAAATAAAAAGAAAAACATTTAAAAACCATTATGACTGTTAAAATAAAAGAATGTGATCTCACGACTTCCGTACAAAGCCAGTTCTGTATATGACCAAACCCACTTGATACTACTACCGATAGGTTAATTATTATATCGCCTATTTACCTGATATAAAACATACTTTTACACTACTGTAAGTGCTTAACAGTACATCATTTACTGCATGTCCACACTGTATAGTACATGTATGTCCTGGCAGTCCTGCATATTTGCAATTATATTGGACAGCAGCAATCGTAACCCTTATCATAACTATATATCACCAATGACCATGTGATTCTTGAAAAAAAGTTTGTGTCATATCGCTACACGCAGTAGATTATTCATTTCTTAACCAAAAAAAAAAAAGTTTACGTTCACGACCCTCCAAAATCTATGGCCTCCCCTAAGTCTTTCAGATTTAATTAATAAATCTTCCAAGGCCTACTGTATTAATTATTCTTGATACCGTTTAGATGCGTGCATGTCCGATCATGCTTATTTTAATACGTGATGTTTTTGTTGCACTTTTGTTTCTCTCTCAGGATGTGGCATAATTAAGATAGTCAGTCTGGAGACCATGTGAGGGGAGGTGTGAATGGAGAAGTGTTTTTCACCTTGAACGGTGGGGGGGGGGGGGGGGGGGGGGGGGCTGTGAGCATTAATTGGAATAGTTCAGTGTCATTATCATGACATTTCTGAAATGGAATAAGATGTCAGTTGATTATGTAGTACCGTAAACTGGGGTGCTTTGGGCAGTGGAGTGACTTTTTATGATGTTTCTTAAGAATTGTTTAATATATATTTTAATTTTAATAACCTGTTATTCGTTAAACGTATATAAATACATGTAGTAAATATTTCTTTATTGTATTAAGTCACCAACTTTTTTTGGGGGTTACATGTTCATCAGTCACATCTGCTGAATGAATTTGATGTCAACCAAATAATGAGCGTCTGTTCGGCCTTCTCATTCCCATGGATATAAATTTCCCTCCTTTAAATTATGAAAAAAATATATTTGAAAAATTAATACAAATTTTGTACAAAGTTGAAGTCTCTTTAATAATGCTGACCTTTAACAATAGCGCATACTGCTCTGGTCATCGTGATCTAATTTGAAATTACACTTCAAGTTGATCAGTGATCTGATGAACACTGGTCACATCATCCACTTTAGAGCTGCTTTTGACCTGCTTCTTGGTCAAATCACAAGTGGTTTTAATAAGAATGATGAAATTGATATTTTGTGCTTTCACTAAAAATCCTGGGAACTCGGGTTTGAATTCCATCAATGCCCTGACATGTACATGTCCTTTAGCAAGGCATTGAACCCGCCATGCTGCTCTTCTGAGAATGAGTGGGTACGAGGACAGGTGTTAATAAGCTTGTATATTACCTAGTATGCTCCACAGGGAGTTGAGATGGTGCACAAAATAACTGCGCTGGTTTGAAGTTCTTTGAACTGTTCTACCTAATGACCAAGGGTAATAATGCGCCCCTGAATAGTTCATCTAGATAGAGGGCGCTCAATCCTGATTATGAAAAAAACAACATTTAATCAATATCGTTATCACTATGACTGTTACCATGCTCATCACTATCACTCAAACAATATCACCATTAGAACTGCAATGCTAGAATTGTACCCCTTTTCCCTTGTGGCCTGAAACCTGAATCTGGTGGCTCATAACAAAGAAAACATTAATAAATATGTTATATTTGGTTGCACATTTGAGCAAGTAAAATTTGGCATCAATGAAATGTTGGTGGCCTAAAAATTAATTGTTAGAGGCCCTGGGCCAGCGGGGCCTGTGCTTATTAAAAAAAAAAAAAAATTGATTACCGTTATTACCCTAATTATTTTAGAATATTCTTGTGTGTTTGTTTTTACAGATGTGGTTGTGGCAGGAGCCTGGTGTATCGCAGTCAGCTCACACAGACCCTCACACCTGGGCTCCTCCTCGGGGGCTCTGAAGCTAATTGTTAGTGGCCTGAGCTTATTTTGCTTATTTCGAGCATTGATTACTGTTACCATAATTATTAAAACAAAATATATTATAATTATTTTTGTTTGTTTTTACAGATGTGGTTGTGGTAGGAGCCTGGTGTATCACAGTCAGCTCACACAGACCTCGCACCTGCGCTCCTCCTCTGGCTCCCGCCTCTGGAACCTCAAGAACCACACTGTTTCTGTGGCAACCGATGCCTACGGATTACTGGAGTTTCAGGGTGCTGGGCATGGCAACAAGGCAAAGGTACTAGAACATTGACTTTAATACTGAATAATACAACACAATTGCAGATAACCATAATAACGAGGTACACGTATTTTAAAACAATAAATTTGGAACCTCTAGAACTGCATAATTTCTGTGGCAACTGATGCCTCGATGGATTTCTGGAGTTTTAGGGTGCCGGGCATGGCAGCAAGGCAAAGGTATAGAATGCTAATACAGAATAATACAATACAATTGCAGGTATACGTTAGATCCATAATATTAAGGCCCTAACAAGGTACAAATATAACAAATTAATTTTGAACTTCTAGAACTGTTCAATTTCCATGGCAACAGATGCCTATAGATTACTGGAGTTTCAGGGTGCTGGGCATGGCAACAAGGCAAAGGTATAGAACGCTTACTTTAATATGGAATAATACGGAATAATACAACACATTTGCATCTACAGTATATTGATAAATCCATAAAGGCCTAAACAAGGTACAACAAAATGAAATAGGAACCTCAAGAACTGCATAGTTTCCTTGGCAACCAATGCGTAATGGATTACTGCATATTCAGGTTGCTGGACATGGAAGCTATGCAATAGGCAGAATACTGAATTGCATTTGTTTCAATTCAATGAAAAAACAAAACAAATTATAATAAAACCAATACAGAGGCTCATCGAAGCGATTGAGACAATATTATCAAGCTTCAAATAAATGTTTATTATAAAGTAACAATATTATTGTCAACTATGATAAATGTGTGATGTATTATAGAAAAGAAGTTGAATTATAAGAACTCTAAATTAAAAAGAACTATGAACGGGTTTCATGTTTGCTCATTAACTAAAAATCGAATGCAGATGATGTCGTATTTGACAGAACAATTCTCCTTTAACAGTTAATATACTGTACAGTCATCATAGTCATGTATTTTCTGTAAAAAAAAAAAATCATATCCCTTTATAATAACGGGATAAGACTTTATAAATAACATTCACCTAATTGGAAGCTTTTGAAAAGCATTGGAGTCTGCTAGAACGTGGTCCCTTAACGTAAAGATTAAGGATTTTAGCGTAAGATTAGTTAATTAATTGCACGATCACGGTTAATCGTGAATCTTGTTTTCCGGGGCCCTGGTGTGTATTAAAAACCTATCAGTGGGAACCATGTTTTGAATAGAAAAAAAAGTAACCCAATTTATATAATGAACTTTGTCGTCATTGGTATGGGATTTTCCTGCATGTCATCGGGAAATGCAGAGGATCACAACAATCTTGTAGGTGCTAATGAGTTAATTGTACAGGAGCTAAGCTGCACTTCCCCCTCTTAAATTGCCAACTGGTTAAAATGACCCCTATGTGCACACCACATACACTGTAGTGTGTTTTTGTGTGCACTTAATGCATATATACTGTAGCAAGCCTTTTCTCTACTAGCCCGTTCGGGCAAGAAAAATCATTAATCAAATTTTACTTGGCCTATTAAACAGATAATTTACTTGCCCACTTACTTCTAGATGAGGTTTTCATGTATGGAATTACACTCTACTCCTCGTAGTTGAAAAGAAATTTAAGTTTAACTAGACCTTTTATGAAATTTTACTTGCCCGACATCAATTTTTACTTGCCTCGGACAAGCGGGCAAGTGTTAGTGTCGAGCCCTGCATGTGGGCAATTTCAAAAAGTTGAAATAGTCCGTGGGCTGTTCTACTAAGTTGTATTAAAGAATGACGTACATGATGTGATTCAATCTCAACAAGGTCATCTTGTGGGGATTTCAGGAAGGATTTCAAGAACGAATCATCGTGTTTACTCGACATGTTAAAAGAATGATACAATCTGAGATTGTGTTTCATACGCTTTATACACTGTCATTGTACATTATATCTGTTAGTTGGCAGTTCATCCTCGTTCCGTTTCATAGGGAAAATATTCTACTTATTTATTTTTAACCAGTGGATGTCAATTTGAAAATTTTAAAGAAAATGCAAATGTTTAATTATCCCCAACCCAAGATAGACCCGAACCCAAGATAGCTTGCCCTTTATAAGTTAACCCTAGCTTATCAGGATAGTATGTCGAGACCACAAGTTCCGCGTCTGAGTCCCCAATGAATTAGCATGTTCCCATTTGTTTTACATTGTGACTTGGCTCTGAGTCCGAGTCACAAGACCATCAAAAGTAGTCTCGTGTTGACCTCCTTGTCATCTTTATTTCAGTACATTAGGCTTGCAGATGATACCAGTGGCCGAGGGTACGATCATGACCCAGGACCAGCCCTAGTTCCACTGATCTCTAGTTATGCTTGTGTAATCCTTTACGGTTAAATGAGTAAGGGCGATATGTGTGCTCTGCTACGTTCTGTTGATTTGTATGCAATTCTAGCAAATTAACATCAATGAGTTAGAGCCAATGATGCTAATTACCATGGTAAATGTCGCTGGTCCGTAATCAGGCCCCTGCCCCCAGTTCCATTCTTTTTCTGAAGCGACACTGTAATAGTCCAGGAGCCAGAACCAGCAACAACACAAATTTGTGCAACACCCACCACAGATTTGGTTTGTCACTTTGGGGTGTTTCGGGGGTGTCTCTGGAACAATTCTAGCTCTGATGTACAGTTGATTTCTGGTAGCAACATTATTATTTCTATCAATTAAGTACAGTAGAACACCGTCGTCAAGCACCTATACGTATCTTGCTTTTAAAGAGCGCTCTCAGGAGTCCGAAAGGAAGACGTTAATCAAGAATGCAAATTATGGTGATGAATATTCATGAAAATAATAATGAAGGTTGAATCTCATGAAAACGCTGCCTAAAAATAGCATGGTGATGAATATTCATGTGAAAACGCCGCCTAAAATAGACTGTGTTGCTATTTGTATGGAGCTGTGTTTGATATGGGGCATATACAGGGGGTCCCACCCCCCATAATTAAAGCCCCTGTCCCCGTTGTTAGTGAACATTCAAACAGATGAATCAACTCAAAGGAAAGAACATGAGAGGACAATTTGTAATTAAGGATATCTTAAATGCAGATAATCACAGTAGCTTTCAATGTAGGCCTGCATGTAACCCCCCCCCCCCCCCCTACCGTACATGTGTCAGGTAAACGTTTGCCGCCCTACACCTTTTGGGTTATCTGAGTGTTCATGGGTTCCTGTTGTTTGGTTTAAAGACTATGCATGACAAAACGTGCTTTATATGAAAGGTCAGACAAGCATTGTTTGTTGTCAAGCGCTCTGATGTATGCAGAAATAGCTTTTGTTCAGGGCGTGAATGATCTTACAATACATGGTTGATATTGTTACCGAAGGGGCAGGTTGTCAGTGGCAACGTCGAATTTAATACCGATACAAATACTCTCATTTACCTTCCTTCATAAGTCTTTGAACCGAACAACAGGAACCCATGAACACTCAGATAACCTAGAAGATGCAGGCCTACATTGAAAGCTACTGTGATTACATGTATCTGCATTTAAGATATCCTTAAGTCTTCCTTTCGGACTCCTGAGAGCGCTCTTTAAAAGCAAGATACGTATAGGTGCTTGATGACGGTGTTCTACGGTATGCAAATTTATGCAAAAAATCCCCCTTTTGTCTGTAAATCACTAAATATGGCTCAGAACATGCTAATTTTGTGCATGAATATTTTGTATGACTTAATTAACAGGTTTTCAACATTAAAAATTGCGACAGCCAAATTTCCCTTGTGTATTTCTTTTGTTTTTGGAATTTGTTATATTTCTGTTTTTTTCGACGTTTGTTTCTTATTTTTTTTTTCAATGGAATAAATCATTGACCATTATCCAACAATTTTTCTCCCAACATGTAATAATTGCAGTGGTTAGAAAAATAATAAAGGTTTTGTGTATTCTAGGAAAAAAAACATTTCCATAGGATTTGTACACAAATCACAAAATTTAGTTATTTTCGGGCCGACATTCACTTACAAAAGGTCATGTGTCTTCGGAACAGGATTTTTTCCTAGAATACACAAAACCTTTATTATTTTTCATTCTAACCACTGCAATTATTACATTTTGGGCTAGAAATTGTTGGATAATGGTCAATTATTTATTCCATTGAAAAAACCAATACAAAACATAAGTTTAAAAAAACAAAGAAAGTATAGTCATCGGGGCAATCTCGGTGGTCTAGTGGTATGACGCCTGTCTAGCAATCAGGAGGTTGTGGGTTCGATTCCTACCCGAGTCCGCCTGTGATATTTTTTCACAGTGGCTCAAACACGCACTGAACATTCGGTGTTTATTTATGTTGGGATAAGGTTAGCTGCGCTCATAACACTCAGGTAGAAGGCTGTGCATTGTATTAAGCCACGGAATCTTCTTAATCACCCCGCCGTAGCGGAGTTTGTTTGCATAGCTCACTGACCATCGACAATGGTCACTCTTTTGCTCATTCGCTCCATACACGATTATACAACCTCGCCAACTTGCGGTAAGATTATTGTATTATGCCAGTCGTGAAACAGTGGAAGCTACTACATTTGTACTATACCAGAGAACACGTCTGGGGCCCGGGGGGGGGGGGGGGGGGGGGGTAGAATGGATGTGGGAGGTATTTGCTCATTTATTATGCAATACATGTAGGCCTATAGACGGCTACTATTCCCTTCAAAGAACATTCATCATCGGGTTTGACAAGAATATGACAAAATATATACACACCGAAGAACTTAGTTTGGATATGAAAAGCTTAGGGGACACAGGGTTATGTGTCATGCAGGCAATTGTGGTCGAGGGAGGGGGGGGGGGGGGGGGTGGGGTGGAGCGGCAAGTACACGAGCATATTATATAGTGAACTGTATCTAATTTTATACATTGACCGGATGTATCGTTGGACGGGGGCGGGATTGAGTCGCCCGTGTTTATTTTGTCCTATACTATTTAAAGGGATAGTTGAGTATTGGTTAAACTTAACTTTAGTAATCAAAACCTGCACCATTACGGTACAAAATAATAGTTGAAACTTCACCATGCTCGAAAAGTATACACAATTACAAACGACTAAGTAAATCCTCTGTTATCATTCATAAAAAGTCGTTGCAACTCAAGAGGGCGCTCTCTAAAAGAGTGATTGGTTTTGGCCATTTTCATACAAAAGTGTGCATTTAAAGTTTTGTTAAAATAATGATTCAATAGAGATTATCATCAACAACCATCCCCCGGTGAAGAATTTTTGAATACAAATATTTTCATGGTCTGGATATTTCATCCGTTTCTGAACCGATTTTGATCAAATAAAGTTTATTCTGTCATTAAAATTGTTTGTTCTTTCAAATTTGACAGTTAGTTCTTCCGTATCTTACAAACAAATATCAGGGGCACTTCGGGAAATACCAATACTCAACGCTACCTTTAAGTGATGACTTTGGGAATAATACAGTTTTAAAGTATCACTAATATCATCATCGCCTTTCTCTCACACAAAACCCGCGGATTCCCGCGGGTACAGCTAGTTTAATATAATCAAAATTCACCCAACCTAAGAATCATTTATTTGATAAATTAACGCAGTACCTACTGCTATTATGTGAATCGAACCAGCCGTATAGTCATCGGGGCAATCTCGGTGGTCTAGTGGTATGACGCCTGTCTAGCAATCAGGAGGTTGTGGGTTCGATTCCTACCCGAGTCCGCCTGTGATATTTTTTTCGTAGCGGCTCAAACACGCACTGAACATTCGGTGTTTATTTATGTTGGGATAAGGTAAATTATTTAATATAATCAAAATTCACCCAACCTAAGAATCATTTATTTGATAAACAAAGAAATACATAAGGAAAACTTGGCTGTCGCAATTTTTAATGTTGCAAACCTGTTAAATAAGTCATTCAAAATATTCCTGCACAAAATTAGTATATTCTGAGCCATATTTAGTGATTTACAGACGAAAAGGGAATTTGTAAAACATAAATTTGCATAATGAATTGATAGAAATAATAATGTTGCTACCAGAAATCAACTGTACATCAGGGCTAGAATTGTTCTAGAGATACCCCCCAGACACCCTAAAGTGACAAACTAAATCTGTGGTGGGTGTTGCACGAACTCCTTATCTAGGCCTCTTCTGAAAATTGGCTCCTGGATTATAACCTTGGTCCACCTGACTTGCACAGTGTCTTGGTCTCACTAGTTTTTCATTTTCTTGGTCTATTTTCCTATCTTTTGTCTTTCTGTCTCTCTTTCCTCTCTTTTGTCTTTCTGTCTCTCCTTCCTACCCATCTTGTTGATGTCAGTAAATTCCGCTTGTAGATGTCTAACCCTTGATACCCTTGATATGTCTAAGCAGCTCATCTTAATTTCCTCTTCTCTCCAGGTTTCCATTGTCTCAGTCTCTTGGTCCTAAAGACCAGGGGGGTGTTTCACAAAGATCCCATGTTGAACTTAACTCTAAGTTGGACCTGACTATTATGGAAAGCCATTTGTAGCCTTGGAATAAAACATATTCAAAAGCAAACATGCAAGTTTTTTTTAATAGAGTGTCATAAATTTTACATCAAGAACATGGTATCTCCTTGATAATATAAAATATTAATGACTTGAATCAACATTTTATGCCTTTTAAAAGAACTTTTTCAACATTTTTTGAAAAAGACTGATGGCTTTCCATAATTTTTAAGTCCAACTAGAATTAAGTTCAACTTAGTATCTTTGTGAAACACCCCCTAGTTTGGGCAAGGGGTTGGTTCTCTTCATTTGAACCTGTAAAACTAAATTTCTGTTATCCACTTTTAGGAGAGTTGGAGATGACACAAGTCCCGACTTGATAACTCACCATTTTTAACCAGTGGATGTTAATTTGAATTTTTAAATAAAATGCAAATGTGTAATTATCCCCAACCCAAGATAGACCCCAACCCAAGATACCTTGCCCTTAAGTTAACCCTAGCTTATCAGGACTGTAGTCAAGACCACAAGTTCCGCGTCTGAGTCCCCAATGAATTAGCATGTTCCCATTTGTTTTACATTGTGACTTGGCTCTGAGTCCGAGTCACAAGACCATCAAAAGTAGTCTCGAGTTGACCTCCTTGTCATCTTTATTTCAGTACATTAGGCTTGCAGATGACACCAGTGGCCGAGGGTACGATCATGCCCCAGGACCAGCCCTAGTTCCACTGATCTCTAGTTATGCTTGTGTAATCCTTTACGGTTAAATGAGTAAGGGCGGTGTTTCACAAAGATCCTAAGTTGAACTTAACTCTAAGTTGGACCTGACTATTATGGAAAGCCATTTGTAGCCTTGGAATAAAACATATTCAAAAGCAAACATGCAAGTTTTTTAGAGTGTCATAAATTTTACATCAAGAACATGGTATCTCCTTGATAATATAAAATATTAATGACTTGAATCAACATTTTATGCCTTTTAAAAGAACTTTTTCAACATTTGTTGAAAAAGACTGATGGCTTTCCATAATTTGTAAGTCCAACTTAGAATTAAGTTCAACTTAGTATCTTTGTGAAACACCCCCTAGTTTGGGCAAGGGGTTGGTTCTCTTCATTTGAACCTGTAAAACTACATTTCTGTTATCCACTTTTAGGAGAGTTGGAGATGACACAAGTCCCGACTTGATAACTCACCTGTTAAAGCGAAAATGGATCCTTGAACTCCCTATTATAAAAAATGTCATAATCAGGTGTTAATTGGTCTCTAAGACCAATTTTGTCAATGTCATGGTCTCTAATGTTTGACCCGTTTTTTAAATTAATGTATTTATTATTTTTATTTTGTCACAGTACATCAGACTCGGAGATGACACAAGTCCCGACCTGATACTCCAGCTGTTGAAGCGGCAATGGAACCTGGGTCTCCCAAACCTTCTCATCTCGATGCGGGGAGGTCTCCAGGACTTTGCCATCCAGCCCAAGCTGAAGCGGATACTGTGCAATGGTATCAGCAAGGCGGCGAGGACCACAGGGGCATGGATCGTCACCGGGGGAACCAACACCGGTAAGCTAACAAAAAGACAAAAACCTGTAATTATGAAAAAATGCCATTTGCCATTTAGCCCAAGCTGAAGCGGATATTGTGCAGGGGGTATCAGCAAGGCGGCCATATCCTCATGGATCGTCACTGGGGGAACCAACACTGGTAAGCGTTTCCCAAACTATGTAGGAATGTTTCTGAAATAATTTGGGCTGTGATCTATAAAGAATGCATATCAAACCATCTTGAATGGATAAAAGGACATTTGCCATCCAGCCCAAGCTGAAGAGGGTGCTGTGCAGGGGTTACAGCAAGGCTGCTATGACCAAAGGGGCATGGATCATCACTGGGGGAACCAACAAGGGTAAGCTCTCTCAAAAAAGCCCTCGGTAGAACCCTCAGTAGAACCAAAACATCACTTTAAACTCTGGGCAAGAATGGCCCTGAAACAGTTGGGACTGTATTCTCTGTGAGAATGCAAATCAATTAAGTCTTAAACGGGTAAAGGGCCATCCATCCCAAGCTGACGCGAGTGCTATGCATGGGTATTGGCAAGGCAGCGAGGAGCACATGCAGGGGCATGGGTCGTCACTGGGGGAACCAACACTGGTATTAAGGCTTTCTCAATAACATGTTAATAAAAACACCAGCGCTTAAAACAAGGGGAGACGGTTCCTTAAATTCTTGAGACTGAGTTGCACTGAGAATACAAAGCAAACGAGTCTTAATTTGATAAAGTTACATTTTCCGTCCAGCCCAAGCTGAAGCGAGTGCTGTACAAGGGTTTGACTGGGATTATTACTGGGGGAATCCACACGCTACAACATGTCCCCAAATTAATTACAACGGGACTTTCTGCAACGATAACTTTAAAATAGTAGATTAATCAGAATGATATTTCAGGGTATGAAACTATAACTTATTACCTACATCTTGCAGAAAACCCTATTCGATTTGCTTCAGTGGTCATGGAGAATGAGGATCTTTTGTCAATCATGTCATGTGTCCATTTTCGTTCATAACGCGTGAACACAATGGACAACACGTCTCCTTACATTACAAAACCTGGAGGGAAGGGACATCTGACATGATTGACAAAAGATCCTCATTCTCCATGACCACGGAAGCAAATCGAATAGGGTTTTCTGCAAGATGTAGGTAATAAGTTATAGTTTCATACGCTGAAATATCATTCTGATTGATCTACTATCTTTAAAGTTATCGTTGCAGAAAGTCCCGTTGTAATTAATTTTGGGACATGTTGTATGAATAACACAACTTTAATCAATGAATGCAATACTGCTCAGGGATATGACGTGAGATACATGTACATTGCCAGGGTTACAGTATTTGATGACATCAAAAAGAAATGGAGTCTCTTGGAGGATAGGGATAGGGAAGTGGGAGGGGGAAATCTCAAGATTGTAACCTTTGGAGTTGGAGTACCACTCCCAATTCCTGACCACATTTCAAAGGAACACGATCATTACAATGCCAGATGTGTGAATCTATAATTAGTTTCAAGTCACTTCACTTTTTTTATGGTAGTGTGTACTTTAATTCATGAATGCTCAATAAATTTCTCTTGGCGACACGACTTGAGATTCACATGTACGTACATGTAGTCAAGGTTACGTAAAGATTGTAAAATTTGGAACTGGAGTACCACTCAAATTCTTGACCACATTTCAAGGGACACGATCAATGTGTGTGTGAATCTATAATTAGTATCATGACATTTCACATTTTTAAGGTGGTGGGTACTAAAAATCTTGAATGCTAAAAATGATAATACTTGTGAGGATATTGAGTGGGAAACATACATTTTCCATAGTCATGGTTACAGCCCAGGGAAAAAATTAATATTAATTTTTCGGGGGCTACTTTTCAAGCTTGCCTGCATGAAAATATCATCCTAAAATTTGTTTTGCATTGAACTCTATGCAAATTTATGGGGGCTCTTTTTTGATTTTCGGGGGCTCTTTTGAGCATTTCGGGGGGGGGGGGGGGGGGGAATTCGCCTCGAGCCCCAATGTATTTTTGTTCACTGTTACAGCCTTGGCTGATTCTGTACATGATGACCCCGAGTGGAAACAAAGTCAGGAGGAGGATGGGAAGTGGGGCTGGCATCTTTAAAGGGTACCACCACCCCAAAATAATATTCTTTTAGATGAAAGGTAACATCTTTAGTAGTCCATTCCATCAACCAGTTCAGAAAAATATGTTTCCAGAAAAAGAAAAAAAAATTGGAAAACGCATCACCATTCTAAAGCATGCGTTCATGGGTCTGCATGTACAAAGACTACCTTTGTCCAGAGCGAGCGAATCGTCCGGGATTCTATTGTCTCCAAATGTACGCGTGAATAGAATTGGCGCACTTACAAATGTTTGGCCCGTACGGAACCATAAAATAATAATGGTTCCGTAAGTGTTGGTAATTAATTGCATTGTTTATGAATTACACAACCCTTTGCAAAATGTTGGGTATCTATTTGATATCACAAAACGGTACCAAACATATATAATTATGTGTCGTTCTTTGCCTGGTGGTCCCCTTTAAGATTGTACAATTATTTTGTATTTGAGTACCACTCAAATCCTTGGACACATTTCAAGAAACATGATCATAGGCGTGTGAATCAATTATTAGTTTCAAGTCATTTCACTTTTAATGGTGATACATGTACGTGACTTGTGTACCGTATTTGCTGGTGTATTAACCGCACTTAAAAAATGTTTTTAAAAAATGCAAAAATGGGGGTGCGGTTAATACACAGGTGCGGTTTATACACTGGCAAATACGGTACACGTCTAAAATTCATGAGTGCTGAAATTATTCATCTCGGAAGCATCTTTTGGTGTTAGGTTCATGTACTACGGGATCAAGGTTGATGAAATATATGCCTAAAATGAGACGTTTTGTGGGTATTGCTTGCATGAATTTCCCTAGAGAAAAGGACACAAAAAGAAGATTGTCTTTCATCATATGTGCGTGTGAGAATATTAATACTTACATGTGTAACCCATTCGGGACTGGTTCGGAAAATGAATAGGCTGCGGTCTATGGAGGATGCATGTTATACAAAAATCAAATAGTCTTGATTGGGTTTATAGGTCACTAGTACCAGTATTCCAACTCTTGCTTTATGATGCTTGGATTGCTTCAGAGAAGAGACAGATACAATATATTTTAACCTGTTGCTTTCGCGAACCGGGTGGGCTATGTACAAAGTCTATGGGGATTTCAGAATCTCGTAGTGAATGGGTTAATACACTCATGGGCATTTTTGACAGCAATCTTTTGTGTGATAGTAGATTTTAAAAAAATAATAATTTGGTCATTGCCAGTAAACTAAAGCTCAGCCTTACCAAAACTGTACTACCCATTTAACCTGTTCCCTTTTAGATTTGGTGATCCCCATAGAGTTAATACAGGGCCCACCAGGTGGGTGTGGGCAGTGGGTTAAAATTAAAGTACATGTATTTGTGCTATGTGCTTGTGTAGAACAATGTGTGTTTGTATGGGTGTTTGTGTGTGTGTGTGTGTGTGTGTGTGTGTGTGCGTGTGTGTGTGTGTGCGTGTGTGTGTGTGTGTACGTTTGTGTGAATCTGTCAATCAATATGCTAATTAAATTCAAAGCACTGAGTGATGATTATCAATCATATTTAGGGCCATTCTTGGTCACGTGTGTGACCCAAAATATGAATTCTTTTGAAATAGGATGCTAATATTTCAGTAAGTGTAGGAGGTATGATGATGTGAACTTCATATATGACTTGCATATGTTGAAGTCTTTCAAGTGTAACACAAAAGATTTTATTTAGATTACGTTACCCAAGGACAGAGGTCAAATGGCATCGGTTACGTGTGTGACTTTGCACGAGAGCATTTTTGAAGAAATTTTTAAAAACTCAATTTCACTTTGGAAATCCTGTGAGATATGAAAAGCTAAAATGTTCCTATTAGTATCAGACAACATATATATGTTAGTAAGAAAATGGTACAAATTTTTTTTTTACTCAAACAATTGTTTTTTAATGTGGGGATGTCTGGGTCACGTGTGTGACATTTTGGCCTGGTCACGTGTGTGACATGTGCAATGTGAATGGAAATGGGAATTTTACAAAAATCAGGTTTAGATAATTACATACAGTTCAATTGTCACAAAGTTGGTATCAACATGTACAGGAGAGTAAAAGAAATCAGCTAGCTTGATTATTTTTGGAGTAATGATTTTTTTTTGAATTATTGAAATATGTAAATTTATGCAAATGAGTAAGAAATTTTAATAATGGAATAAAACAACTGAAAAAACAAATTTCATTTTTTCCAAAAAAGTTTCACTTTTCAAAGAATGGCCCTTTAATAGGTGCTATAAAAATGAATATAATATAAACATTATTGCTATTATTTAGTAAACTGACCATGATTTCCTTTATTTCCTTTTCGTCTCTTTGTCCAGGAGTGACCATGCTGGTCGGGGATGCACTCAACAACCATTCGGTCAAGATGCGTGGCCGGGTAGTGACCATTGGAATCGCTCCATGGGGGGTACTCAACAGCAGGGAGAGCCTGATTGGTCAAGACGTAAGTTGGATTCATTTTCTTTTTGACCTAAGTTTTTAAACAAAACATTGTTGTTGTATTCGTCTTTATTGGCCAAAAAGCATTCATATACATCGAAATATACAATACATAGAACGTAATAAGCACAATAAAGATGGAAAATCTACATTATATGTATAACATGAATTAAATATGTAATATAGCAGGTAAAGTAAGTTTAGAGCGCCCAGGTCCTTGGCATGGAAAGTATAAAATACTAAATGCCAATGGCAGGGCTCGAAAATAAAGGATGTAGGTAAGAGAAGGAAAAGTAGCAACAGAAAGCGGGGAAAATGACGGAAGAAGGAAAGCAAACGTCATAGACATACATATCATTGTCATCTCAATTCATGATTATATACAAAAGCCTTCTAGTAAACTACTATTTTGAAATTGATACGCTTATATTTCCAATACCCTCGACATTGAAAGGATTGTGTTTTATTCATACATGTATAATCATATTTATTTATCCTTATAAAGACTGTCCAAATTTAATTGCAAAATGCACTTTACACAAGATGAACTTTATTATGTCTAGAATAACAAAAAGGGGAAAACAAATGTCATAAACGTACTAAGGCCATTTCAATCTCAATTTGTGAGTATATAATATACAAAAGCCTTCTAATAAATTACTATTCAAAATTGATGCACTTACATTTTTCCAATATCCCCAAAATTAAAGGATTGTATTTAATTCATATTATATCATCTAGTATATATATGTCTGGTTTGTCTTCTTCCATCTCCAGAAGGAGTTTTGCATCTTTCTCTTTCGTTGTCTTTCCATTTATAAAATAACTCTTTTGGGAATCTCTATTTCTTTTGTGTTGCTCTATTCTCTTGCTTTCTTCTCTAAGACTACTAGAATGATGTTTTAACCCCATATATAGTTAATACAGGACCTGCCAGGTTCCTTACATAGCCAATAATTGAAGTGGTGTGATAAACTGATAATATTCCAAGATATAATAATGGTTTGTTCTCCATGTGATATGACTTGTAAGCTAATTAGCAACATGAATATTATATGTGACATCACATC
The DNA here is from genome assembly GCA_037951105.1 of Echinarachnius parma. Lineage (NCBI taxonomy): Eukaryota > Metazoa > Echinodermata > Echinoidea > Clypeasteroida > Echinarachniidae > Echinarachnius > Echinarachnius parma. Next base: position 209,024 of record JBAMJV010003472.1, read on the forward strand.
AGTGTTTCAGAAAAATGAAGGACAAATGTCAACTTCAAGATGTTTATTTACTTGAACTAATTGTTACCAAGCACAGCAAAGTCAGTGTCATAGTGCCCTCGAAATAGCAATGTCATCAAACAATGGAAATGTGTAAGCCTGGAGATGGAATAACATCTTAATTAAATTAAGTCGGATTAAGTAATACCAAAGGCAGGAGAACGCCGACCTTTACTGCGCATACACTGTACTTGTATGTCTGGGTTGTTGAGTGATGAAAGTTCCGTATTGATGATAAGATTTTCCACAAACAAAAGTTGAACCTTTAGATTAAGTACTCATCAGCTAAGGTGTCCTTTCTGACGTTCAGGTATTGTTTGATAGGAAATCTTGACCTAATTCCAAGGCAGAGTCAAGAGAGAAGTGTCTTGTTAAATGTCAGTCACTAAGATGAGGTTGTCATCATTGGCATGGACAAAGGGGATAAGGCTGGAGGGGGGGGGGGGGGGGGAAGGCATGCATCTTTAGACTCTTCAATTTTTGCCTCCCTGTTCGCCCCTCCTTCTGCGACCAAGATACATAATGTCATGCTTACGTTTTGCCTACGGTGTCCTCCTATTTAGAAAAACTGCCCTCTCTTTGCAACAGTCCTGGTTTGCACTGGCTATGCTGCGGCCTTTGGACCCCAAAATACAAGCCCCCATTCCCCCCTCATCGGAAATCTTGCCCCCTTAACTTTGCCCCCATTCAATCTTGGTTGACCTGGGACATGCCCACTGTTTTGATTCCTTTTCCCCCTTCTTGATTGACCCTTGTTTTATCCTTGCTGGAAATCATAATGGTGCATCCCTCAGCAGTTATGGTGCCCCCTTATTGTGGCCACCGTAGGATAAATTTTGCCCCTCTATGATACATTTTGCTCCTCTATGATATATTTTGCCCCTCTATGATAAATTTTGCCCCCAATGAAAAAATGTTCACTCCTGCCCCCTGGTTATCTCTGCATGATTGTGTTAATTCTTGTCACCACAAGGCTGAGCAGCCCTTCAGCAACTGTCTTATCAGACTAAATATAGAAGATATTTGTTCTTCTGTGTCTTCACTTTACTTTTTTTACATTTGAAAATATTAGTTTTCATTTGAAAATAAATCAACATGATTGATTGTAGTACTATTCTGGAAGATGATGTTATAGGACTGCCGCTATTCCATCAAATTTTTTTTCTTTTCTTTTATTTGTTTACAAACACATTTATTGAATGAAAAGATAAACAAGATAAATAAAATGTTTATTCCCTACAATTTGCTGTCAAAACATGTTCTTATTCAAACCTTAACAAACAAGAAAAACAATTAGCATAGTAGGTGCCCCATAGAAAAGCTGCACTCGTTAAACATAACTTGTTTTTTTTTTAAAGCTACCATTAAAAAGCCAATTAGTGTTATACATGCCCCGTAGATGTTGTTGATATTTTTCCAGAATAGACGGCGGCCTCATTTTATCTTTCTTCAGTTCCTTTGGTTATTGATTTGCCATTAATACTGTGAAAAAAACATCTGGATAAATGTTGTTCTAATTTAGTATTTAGATACAATGTTTGCAATGAAGTGTTATGAATAATATATTTAAAAGAGCCAATCCTTTCTTTTTTCCCCCATAATTTTAATTCCCATTTTGAAATGTTTTGAACGATAGATTGCATGCTAAAGCAAAATCTTACAGCGAAAATTGGTTAGAATTAGATAAGACAACAGAGATACAAAAACATCCTTCAGCAGGTGATAACATTTGCAAGTTCTGTAGAAACAGCTGATGGAATCTATTGTTCAGTAAACCAGTCAAAAGTGTTTCTTAATCAGTCTACTTTTTACAAATAAAATCATTGATGGGTTTGAAAAACATGGACAATATTCATTTCATCCACACTAGCTTAGTTCTATTCTAATTCTATTTTAGAGTATAAGGCTAGTTAGTGAGCACAAAGAGATCCATTTAGTAGCCAACTAGGGTTAGTATGGTTACCCTGGTAACCGTAGTTAGTGGCTGAGAAATCATTGTGTTTCTTACAGTTTAGCCCTACCATCTAAAGTAGGCTAAAACCTGAACTAAAAGCTAGATCTGTAGTGTACACGTGTATCTAACCGAGTGCGAAATCTTGTAAGGCATGAAGTGGGGATCACTAAAAACATGACAAACAAGATTTATTTGACACACTGTTAAACAATTTTGGAGAAACTGCTAAATTAAAAAACATACACTGATGATTCACATCCGTGCAGGCTTTATTTTCTTTTGACAACTTTGCTTAAATTAAAAAGAAAATGTTTTCATCCTGTCTTTAGCATGCCTGACATATTACATGTAGTTGTTAGTTCAAATTTGGTAAATTGTAAACAAAAATGAAAATAAAATAATTAAGATCAAATTTGACTTAGAACTTTTAAAACGGGTGAAGATTTTGAAGATTTATCTTTTTGACAATATTGATGGTAATAAAAAATGGTTGGAGGCTACCTTTAGCTTGCCTGGCATATGACAGAACTGCAAGTACATACTAATTGCTAGTTCTAATGTAAATCAGGACAAAACTTTTATCAGAATTAATTAAGAGCAAATAACTTCAGCAACAGGTGAAGATTATTTTGAAGATGTTTATGCCGGAAGTCCACAGCTGTTCTGAACTGCAGTTGTTAGTAGGAAGCAGTATTTCCTGTCAGAATTAGTCTGCAGTTTGGGATCACTAGTCTTGGGCTGTGTTGTCTCTATGGTTGCTCGCTTCGTCTTCACCCATTTGGTCTACGTCTTATTTGGTTTTGGTCTGCCTAATCTTCTTTAAGGTTTTTAAGGTGCCCCGCTTGCAAGCCATGCTTTCAAGGGGCACCTCAACCATTTGTTTATTTTCTTGTATTTTATGTACTTTGATATTTGGTTGAAATAAAAGGAAATAAAAAAATTAAAAAAATTTAAAAAATGAAAAAATTAAAAAATTAAATGAAATAAATAATGCTTAAATTTTTAATTTCCCTGATTCCCCCAAAAGAGTGAATCAGTGTCCATTTTGAATTTAGCAGAATTAGCCTGCATTTTAGGATCAGTTTGGGTTGTGCATTTTATGGTTGTTTAGTCTTCACCAATTTGGTCTACTAAAATAATGGCTACAATTTCCATTTGCCTAACTGTGAAAAACGGAGGGGGGGGGGGGGGGGGATACCACTTTTTACAAGCCTTGGCTTTCATGGGTTATTCTATTTATACATTTTCTTTTCTTTTCTTGCATAAATAAATGAATGAAAAACAAATAAATGCAAATTTGACCCTAAACCCTAAACCCTAAACATATCCCTTATCACACCGTGTCTACACACAAACAAATTTATCCCGAAACTCTATAAAGAAACGTCGTATAAAGAATCATCGTATAGTGAACAGGGCGTCCACACACACAAAAACAATTATCCCAAAACTCTACAACGAAACGTCGTATAAGTGCGCAGTTTGCTACTGCGCTTGTGTTGTTGTTTTTTCGCTGTCTAAAGATTACAATTTTGGTATTCATGATTATATTGAACCTCAATCAGGGAACTGTTATATATTTCTATCGTTCCTATTACAAAATCCATTCACTTGTAACATAAACCCCGAAATGAAAACGGTAAATTTTCCTGAGGAAATTAATTTCATACAGGGATTAATGAATTTTCCATACAACATGTACTACATATAGGTTTAGCAAAATGGTTGTTAAAGCCTAAAGAAATCAAAAGGAACAAAAAGTCAATGGCTCTCTCTATGTTTTGCTAGACATTAAAAAAAAGTACTTTCAACAATCTAATTTCCATTCATGCATAACTTTGCAACAAAACTGAAGACTCGCCAGTGTATACTTTTACAGACTATTGAGTATTTTATAACCCGACAGTTAAGGAAATCGTTTAAAGGTAATCATTTGTCATGATCTTGAGGATCAGTTATATATCTGATTAATACATTTATTTATGTACTTGCCATTGCCAAAGAAACTGTTTTGCCAAAAGTGTTGCAGCTGAAATCTTCTTACGTGTGCATGTTATTCTCTCAGAATAACCACAACTACTATTTTAAGGCCCTAGTTATCTCTACTATTTTACATATTGAATGTATTCTAATATCTACCTTTGTAATAGTTACTGACAAGTATTTTTCCTGTAACTATATACAATTTTCATACAAATGCAAGAAGTTTGCAATATTAGTTCTTATTGTTTATAGACGTAAGTGAAGTCATTAGCTTTAATATAATTAGTTAGAATTCTCTGCAAAAGTGGCAGGGATAAATGTAAATGGTAATTTTTGTTTTATTTAAACTAGTGTACAGTGTTGTATGAAAGTTAAATGTTAAGCCCCACCCAGTTATACCGTTCTAGTTCGACCATACGTCGTCCACACACAAAACGACCGTGATTCTTTATCGAGTTCTAGCTCGAGACGATGCCCAGACCCTAGTTTCGTTATACAATGTTTCTTTATACGACAAATCGTTAGTAAGCGTCCACACACACAATTTCATCGTATGGCAATCCCGAAACGGTATAGCTATACCGTTTCGAGATAGCTATACGATGAATTTTGTGTGTGTGGACACGGGGTAAAAAGGACAACCACTGACTTTATCTGCTAGTAGTTAGACATAATGGAAGTAGACCAAATGGGTACAGAGCCAGCAGCAAGTTACAGTCTTCAGCATTAAGTAGTCAGTCATTTCTCTAGGCCAAAAAAGCATTTCTTGGACATTAATCTTCTACCTTTAATATCTGTAAGATGTGAGATTATGGAACCTAAAATATATTTTCTTGGCATTGTGATTATTCTGTCCTTGTGGGACTAATTTAGGAAACAATGCCAAATCTAAGGAAAGCTGCTCCGAGCTATTTAATCTAAGGTTAAGCTTTGTCTTGTATTAAAAGTCTGTTCAACAAAAATACATGGGGTCGTATGGGGAAATTATGGGGAAATATGACTGAGAATAGAGAATGGGGCGATAAGATGGTGAACATTATAGTTAAGAAATTAAAGAAGGATGAAATACATGTAAACATTAGTTAAAAAATCAATTCTAATCATTGAAAAAAACAAATAAAATTTGGCTTTGCTGCAAATCGAATCCAAGACTTCCAGATTGCTGGTTGGGTACTCTATCGATTGAGCCACAGATCAACTACAAATTCTATGGTGATTTCAGAATCATGAAGGGAAGAGGACACTTAAAATAATGCATTATTAGGTTATGGAAGAGAAAAGTCTATTTTAAACTAGAAGTTGGAGTAGATTTTTAATTAGAAATGGTAGAAATAAGAAAATAATTGGGTCTTCTAGATATTACAAGACAAGTATCATCATAAAAACACTATGTACACCTTTCATAGTAAAAAAAAAAAGCTCTGCAATGGATGTTCATAGCAAGATAATGAAATTGGCACATTTATGTTTTATATAAGACTTTTGAGATACCTTCATGTTACTTGTCACTTCTCGTCATTGTGTTTCCCCCAATTAATTGAAAACGTTGTCATCTGCTGCAGGGGGCCTTTCCTAACTCATTCCCAAGCCAAGGACTCCCTTCTTAATTGTTTTCTTACTTTATGTGTGTCTGTGCAAATGTTGTTAAAGTGATCTAGTAGACTTGTCAAAATCCTCAATATCCAATTGGAATTCTAGCGGTTCCTTTATATATACGTTGTTGTATTCATATGAACAATAGAAGCATGGGACAGGTTTTGGTTTTTAGAATTTCCCTTTCGTTTAAAAGATATTTGCGATTGAAGTTTTCAGATATGAAATTATCTATGGGACCCTTTCAGCCGTGTACAAAGTAAGTGCAATGATTAAGTGAATATCACTTTGCATTTTCACTCATTTCTTGGCCAAATAACATCCAATTAACTTGAAATGTTCACACATTACTTTCTGGACATATCAGATCACACCAATACACATTTTTATTATAAACCATACATCACTTTTTGCACTTGTCAACAAAGTTACTAGATCCCTTTAATGTGCATGCTATGTATTATCCGTTTTCCAAATTTGTCATGACATTCAAGTACCTTCTGTAAAAAGCTGTTGATGTTCTTTTGTAGTTTGATATTAATATCCTCAAAACACCCACATTTGTTGGGGTGAAAGTTATTGATCAATGTGCTTTCATAACCTGCTATTCAATCGACAATCATTTTGTTTTTCTGCAAGAATTGTAAATTTTTGCTTTTATTACTCCATATTCATTCAACTGTCCATGATAACTGCTACAGTCAAACCTATCCTAGTGGCCACCTGTCTATAGCAGCCAACCTGCCTATATTGGCCACTAAACATGATCCCCTGCAGAGAAAAACAATGGAATGAACCTGTCTATAGAGGTCATCTGTCTACAGTGGCAACTTTTCTTACTTCCCTTCGGCGGTCACTAAACACAGGTTTGACTGTATTTATTTAGTAAAAAGATGTTGATAGGCTTTAATTATAATTCACTATTTATATCCTCAAGAATATGTTTTTGTTTGCGTTAAAAAAATCTTATTGATGTTAAAATTATAACCCAGTATTGAATTCTTCATGACAACTACCCCTTCTTTCTGTATAAAGCTGCTGATGTGCGACATTATAACCAACAATTTATTCTTCAAAACACTTCACCTTTTTTCTGTAAAAAGTGGTTGATGTGCTTGTAGTACTAACAGTTTTATTTTTTTGTTAAACACGCACAGCTAATCCAGGTCATAGACGAGGTAAAAAAACATGTTTTTTCCCCATAAGGGGCGCAGCCAAAAAGAAACATGATGAATTTCTAAAAAAAGATGTTTTTGTTTTCCCTAACAAAGGTGAAGGGGGGGGGGAGTAAAAATAAAAATAATACAAACATTTGTATAGCGCAGCTACTATTATACTCTACTGCGCTTATAAAAAGCTCTGTTTAAAAGTGAACAAAAACAAACAAAACCAGACCGTATAAGGACACAATCTTATGAAAAGGCCTGCATAAACAAATGAGTTTTTAACATCTATAGACATAAATGTATCTACAGATTCAATTTTTCTCAAATAAAATGGTAAGCAGTTTAAGAAACAGTTACTAGAATCTTAATATGAGGCGGGAAGCTGGGGGGGGGGGGGGGGGGGGTTGTCAAGGCAGCTGTGGTGAATTGCCTCTTTGATGTCTACCCTAACTGTTGTGTAGACGTGGGTTGCCATGGCAGTCATGTACAAACCCATTAAACCCTGTCATTTATTGCCATGCACACATACACTGTGAGTGTGTAAGTGTGTAATATCTCAATGGCCTGTCGCAGTTCATTAAGTACATGTACTCTAGAAGGTTTTTCTTCTTGTAATGGCTGAAATTTTGTCACGTAACAGCTTTTTTTAGCTCTTCTTTGATTTTGTAAGTTGATTATTTTTTTGTGTCCCATTTTTGTTGGCAATAAATCATTTATTTGATGATGCACTCAGTTAGTTTATAGTTAATGATGATAAGTTTTGGTGGAGAAAAATTTAAGCCTTTCATCACTTTTTTTATGATCAATGAATTAATTATGCATAGGAAAGTGGTATATTTTACACTCTATGTGATGCAGAACATTTTATAGTTAACTATTAATTCGGTAGACTTAAAATAATAAATTACATGAAGGCTTCATCATTCTGCATTTCAAATTTAAAAATCTTTTCACACAAAAGTTGTGTAGACTTAAATTACATGAAGGTTTCATCATTCTGTATTTTTAATTTAAAAATCTTTTCACACAAAAGTTGTGTAGACTTAAATTATATGTACATGAAGGTTTCATCATTCTGCATTTTTAATTTAAACATCTTTTCCCTCAAAAGTTGTATTCTTTTTTAAATGATCCAGAAGTTCTAGATATATAAGCTGGATAACAAGAGTCCATTTTTATTTTCTCATTCAGTGGGCATAGCTATTAGTTTTGCCCTCCCAATAATAATACAAATAAGGGGAACATCTAGTATGCTCCCCAGGGAGTTGAGATGTTGCACAAGGTAATTGTGTGGTTTTTGAACTGTAAGTATGCTGACCAAGGCGAGATATAAAAAAACCTGTATGAAGTGCTATATAAATGCAATCTATTATCACTGTTATTGTTATCTTTTATTCAATAGAGAAATACTTAACATAGTTATAATGATATAGAGATCGTATATTGCGCCAATTCCATCTATTGCAAGATACTCAGGGTGCAGTTAGGTGTATTAAAAAAATTACATACATTAATATTATATATTTACAACAATATTTAGTAGGACTTCATTATACTATGTAACTACAATGTTTATTTGGTCGAGCACTTTAACCATGGTGATTTGCACTCTTTTTACTATTACATTAATATAATTATGTATTAACAATTTTAACAAACGTAAAACAACCACATAGGGTGTGCCCCTCCTCCCCCCCCCCCCCAATCCATCCAGCCACGCTACACCATGCACTGTTCTCATGTTATCAGCCACTGATGTGAATAGGTAGACTCCGAACCAGCGACTGCCCGAGCCAATTACCGGCCGAGGGAATTGGGGAGGATTTGGCTTTTTAAAAATAATGGTTTTCTTGTCAGGATATACATGTAAATCAAGTTACCAATTGTGTGTCAAGTTAAAGTGAGTTTGGCATTGCGTTACAAAGATGAAGATGCTCACTCACGTAATGTGCAAACTGCAGCATATTAAATGTTGCTTGTAAGTATCGGTTTCCATGGTGGTGTAGTATATTGTCTGTGATACCAGGAGGGTGTTTCACAAAGATCCTAAGTTGAACTTAACTCTAAGTTGGACTTAAAAAGTATGGAAAGCCACTAGTTTCTTTGATTTTTTTTGTGTGTAAAAGTCCTTTTTCAAAGGCAAAAAATGTGGACTCAAATCATTAATATTTTCTATTATCAAGGAGAGTTTATGTTCTTGATGCAACATTTATAAAAAGTCTAACATTCTTTTTTATTTTGAATATATTGTATTCCGAGGCTACAAATTGCTTTCCATAATAGTTAAGTCCAACTTAGGATCTTTGTGAATCACCCCCCTGTTGTTTTAGACACTGATATATATTGATCCCGCTGAATGAAAGTTGTAGACAGAATTAGTCTATTTTTGTGTAAGTTGATATTTGTGTTGTTCATATCAGCAAATTTTCTGGAAGTATGAATAGATGTTCTTCTGATAGATACAAGAGATGATAAAAAGCAGAGATGATTATTATGATTATTTATGAAATATAAAAAAAAAAACACATTATTGTTCATAAATTCTATTAGCTGAAATGATAGCAAAAATAATCAGTGTATATTGATGTACACTAACTTTTTAAATGATTTTAATCTTTCAAGAGTACTTACATTGTAAGATTTACATTATGCATTTAATTACATTTTACTTTTTAGTTTTTACATAATTATGTAATAAAATTGACCATTACTCATTAAGGAAATGCGCTTGAGCCCTAATGTAGTGAAAGTGATTCAAGTAATTGGGAAAGGTAATTGTGTCTATAAATAGTTGACTCCTGAACTGAATTATACTAGACTGCCCGAAGCAATATCATGTACATCTGCACATTAATTGGTTAATCCTCTCAAACCCACATACATTAAAGACTTTGATGCCATCTCACGTACCCGGTGCATTCAGTCAAAAGTGCATTTACCCACTTGGTACAAACACATGAGTTTGCACCAATCAGTGTCCAAAGGCGTCAACCAAGTCTCAAAAGGGGGGGGGGGGGGCGGGGGGACACGACATTGCGAGGGAGGGGGTGTCCCTCCTCCCACAGTAGGGAGCTTTTGCGTGTTTTACACAAAATTGTGTCATTTGGTGGGTACCTAAGGCAGACACTTTACTTGATAATTAGGTAGTACAAGCTATATAATCAAACATGATTATGTAATAAAATGCAATAGCGTGGGGGGAGGGGGGGGGGGGGGGGTATCCACTCCAATTTCAAATGTGAGGGGGACATGTCCCCTCCCTTTCCCCTGCCTCTTGACATCCACTTGCATATGTGAGACTCATAAACTATCATATATATATATGTATTTATCACATCACATTTATTTATTTGAGGTTTAATTCATGATAAGTGGATCAATTTATTAAAGAGGGTTAATGGTTGATTATTTATTTCTTTTTGCACCACAGGTGCCACTTTTCAAACCCCAATGTGTGCTATTTTCTGCCCCCGTGTGATAGACGGGACACAGACATGGTTAATAAGATGCGTCCTCGATTCAATTAGGTGTCGGATGAATACCAAAAAAATATGTTGCATCGTGATAATGTGATGTCATTTCAGCCTGAGGAGAACATTGACACACGTGATGTGATAATGACATGCACGGAGAACCCATTAGGAGTGACCCGAGGACTTCCTTAATACACATTAACTCTTTAAATGCTGGGGATTTGACAGCTCTATGGTATTCGTGTGTAATATGTGACCAGTGTTAATACATGTACGTGACTCGGGTACTTAAGGAGGCAACGAGCACATTAAAGCGAAATAACTGTTTTGAGAAACACCCCAAACAACACATTTGAAATACATGTATGATGATTTATCCCCAATCATGTTAAAGAATATCAAATAGATTTAAAAGTTGTATTACAAAAATAAAACAAAAATAAAACAAAGAAATCCCTTGCTATCCAAAGTAAAGGGCCCTAATCTAAGCAAATGGAATAACTGTGACATACATGTACATTACCATGGTAAGAGGAATGCCTTTTCTTTTTTAGTCCAGAATGAGCAGTAAGGTGGTGGAAACTGAGGAGCAAATCAAAGAAATTAAACGTAATAAAAATAGTTTATTGCAAAGTGTATAATGTAGATATGAAGTTACATTTTGGTCAAAGACTCCCTCGTTACCCAATTAAAGCTGTTTGTAAAAGGCCCTGAAGGTAAGGAAATGAACAGATCGTGATAGACCATGCGTAGAGGAATCCCTCATTAAAAATCAAAGCCACAATGAGGTGGTGGAAACTGACGAATGTAATCAAAGGATTTGATAAAAAGAGCTTATATTATGTAACCTTGTGTTGCATTCAAAGGCTCCCTGCTATCCAAAGCTGAAGGGCCCTAAAGCTAAGGAAGTGAAACATTCATGGCAGACCATGGGTAGAGGAATGCCTCATTAAAAAAACCAAACCACAGATGAGGCATAAGGTTGTGGAAATAAACAAATGTAATCATAGACTGTAATCAAACAAGCCTGAAGTGTACATTGTAATGAATATGAAGTTATGTAAGTATTCAGAGACTCCTTTGCTATTCAAAGCTGCAGTTTAAAAAGTCCCTTAAGCTAAGGAAATGATACATTCATGAGAGACCATGGGTAGAGGAACGCCTCGTTAAAAAAACAAAAACACAGATGAGGCATAAGGTAGGGGGAAACTGACAAATGTTATCAAGGAATGTTATAAAACAAGCCTGAAGTGTGCATCGTACGTGAAATTACATTGTGTTCAAAGACTCCCTGTTATCCAAATCTCCTGTCAAAGGGCCCTAAAGCTAAGGAAATTAAACAGTCGTGAGAGACCACGGGTAGAGGAACGCCTCATGTGAGAAGAAAACCGCAGATGAGGCATAAGATAAAGGGAAACCCCCAATTAAAGTAAGTATGCACATGTTCAGCGTGGAATAGTTGCTGCTTACTGTGAACAAAAGTTCAAGATTCAAGATTGTATTTACAAACTTTGACAAACAGAATCATGCAGTAAAAACAATTATAGAATAGAACTATATACATGTGATATAAAATGGCGGAGGTGGGGGAGCATGCACGTGCCCCCAATAATTTGAGAATAAACTATAGAAAACATAAGGGTAATAATAATAATAATAATAATATCCTAGATTTATATAGCGCCTATCACGATTGATAATCATCTCTATTACGCTTTACAGTTATATTATTAGCATTATTCACAAAATTAAGAAATACATAAGGTGTGCCCCCCTCCCCCCCCCCCCCACCCCCCCCCCCCCCCCTCCCCAATCAGTCCAACCACTCTGTACCACAGAAAGTGATCATTACTATACATTTTTATCTGCTTTCAATTGGAAAAATATTTAAAAAGTAATTCATTTGTAATTATTTGTGCCTTATAATGGATATATCTTACATTGTACTTTCTTATATGGACTCAAAAAAGGGACTATAACTCTTGGTAGAATGTCTTTTTATTTGATTTCCCCCGAGTGTGCATATAGCCCTTTAATTACTACGTTCATGAGAATGTGTAATGGTTCAATTATCGTTTTATTGTTTGGTGCTGAAAGAATTACATAAGTGCAGGAAAGGACTCAACATGTGTCTGCACATCTGTCAACTAGTTGCTTCCGTAACGTCTATTAAAATCAAGAAGGTTTGCCTTTGATATGGAGGTACATTAATCCAGAGCATTTTAGTTGCTGTGGATTCATATGCACAGAGACCTTGAGCTATTTAGCCTATTGAAATGTATAAAAGACTGGAGCCCTTGGAAATCAGAACAATCTCCTATAATTTTATACAGAGTTCAGTGCAAAATTGATTTCCGGAGTATAGTTTAATTAAACAGGGTGAAAATTGTGAGATAAATTGTCTTTAATGAAATAAATAGCATTTAAAAGCTAGTCTGGAAGATTAAGACTTGAATTTTTTGTGTGTGGAATTATATTAACATTTAGATCTTAAATTGATAAAAGATATGTTACGATTATTGAATTAGTCTAGCAATTCTAGACCCTTCATTGTTTTCCTGTTTGTACTTTGTTCTGATGTTCACAAACCCACATACAAAGTGATACAATCAGATTTGTGATGTAACAATTGATTTGGATTTTAACTTGATATATAATCCATGATACAAAGATTCATAATAGAGAGAAAATAAGCCTGAGAGTTAGACTATAAAGCGATTGTTTTGGTGTATATTATTGCCGTAAATATTCAGCATGAATGGAGAATGTCGCAAACAACAACAGCATTTCCTTGCATCATTTTAATTCTTCCAACCCTGTGAACTTTAATCAATTCTCTTTAACTCAATGTACATAATATCCTTGTAGTTCATAGAATGTTTTACTACTTGAAGAAGAAGCTGTAAAAGAAGGACACTATATCTAGAAGGCAGGCAGACTTGAACCTAGCCTCAGAGAATACAATTGAATTTGTTTCCGCTGGTTGATGCACTATTCTAATTGCCGTTCGAACCTAGCCATTCCTACTAATTTTTGCAATCCCAATAGTATTATACAGAGACTACCAGGTTCCCAAAGGCAATGTATTTATTAGATGTGGGTGGTTCCTATTTCTAAGAACACGTGAAACACACACCCACACACCCGTGTTCACTTCTACCTGTGAACTACATGTAGATAATTATGTTGTTGAAATGTTGTGGGAGGCAAAATTGTGACGCATTATACGTACTACAAAAGACTTGCCTTTAAATATTGTACTGCTAATTTTTTAAAATTCTGGTGCATTGTTTTCCACTTAATGGGGTGTCATCTAAAGGGGTACTCCCTGGGGGTGTTGCATTAAAGAAGTCAGGATCAATTGCAGAGTTAGATTATCCCATCAGTGCCTAAGGCCCACATATTTGTGGTTTGGTAGTCCTACACTTAAACAAGAAGAAGACTAGTTATGAGAAGTGTACAGGAAGAAAGAGCATAAATTCCTCTATTTTTAGAGCCCTACTTTGTTACTCTCTAACTGCTTTAGTTCTTTTAAATGATTTTTATTATTGCGTAAATCACTATAATTTAGAAAAATCCTCAAATTGGCAACACATTGTGATATTTAAAAGACAGATATTGGCATTCAAATTGGCAACTCTGCGGGAAAGTCACTTCATATTTGTCTTAAATGGTCATTACTTAATATAATCCACCTATTTTTATGTCATTAATCGGTCAACAAAATTAGGAGTTGCCAATTTGTAGAGGAAAACAATGATCAATTTTGCCTTAAAATAGCTCTCGTCCTTGATGGGTTATAGGCAAGTCAGGAAATATGCGTATTCGAGCCAATCAGATAAGCACATTTAGGCATATTTTCGTACTTGCTTTTAATCGCAACTTTGCGCATTCGAGCCAATCAGATAAGCACATTTAGGCATATTTTTGTACTTGCCTTTAATTGCAATTTTGCGAATGATCACAACTCTTTATGCAACACCCCCCAGTTTAAGGTTAGCATTTTATCAAACATTTCTTATATTTGTGAAGGAATTTTTCTCTGCTTGATGGGGCGCACATGTATGTAAAGGGCTACGATATACATTGAACTTTGCAAAAGCCTAGTACACAATTCATTGGAGACTACTGTATTAACCCATTGCTTACTGCAACCGGGTGGGCTATGACTATGTACAACGTCTATGGAGATTTTAGAATCTTCAAGTGAACAGGTTAACCTATTCAGGACTGATTGATTTTGCTATAAAAAATTAACATGTATTCTCCATAGGCCCTTTAGCCGGAGTATTTTGAGGACCACTCGGGACCTGAATGGTTTAATTCTGAAGGATTTGATGTTCTTGAAAATAATGCACATTGCCTCCGGTTGGCCCAATGGGACTAGTTGACATCTGTATGCACATAGTCCCTGAACTTGGAGGCTTTTCATGATGTCAGTCATCCTGAATACAGTGAAAAAATACAAGGGGGCTTCGGGCAATTTACCTCCCGAAATGCATTAAATGCCCTTACTATAAAAAACTATTACATTAATTATCCAGTGCTCGAAATTAGCTGGCCCGGGGCCACTAAAAATTAGCTTCGGTCCACCAAATGTAATTGATCCTAAATTCTACTGGCCCATTCGGGCAAGCAAATTTAACAGCAGAATTTGTTATGTTTCTCCTTGTTAAGGGGCCACCAGATTTAGGCGTCTGGCCACTCAAAGTTGAACAATCTTGTTTTACTTGCCGGACTAGGCCACAAGGCAAAACGGTTAATTGTTTAGCATTGAATTATCATGCTGAAATGTTTGAAAAGTAGCCCCCGATAATAAAATAAAATGTTTCCCCTTGCTAAATATTTTCTAAGCACACTTTCCTTCAATACATTGTCACCGCCTGCATCTTAATTGGAGCACATAATGACATTCAGTTTCGTGGAAAGGTGGTCTCTAAATTGCGGGGCATATCTCTTTATAGCTGGAGGGATCGGTTGATTATTTGCGTATACGGCAGACAAATATGTTTCTTTGAAAATAAGGAGTAACTACCAAAAGTACTGAATGAATTACTTGCATCTATCTAGACTTTTTGTCCATGGGCGTCGATACTTACGTAATACCCATTCATCAGGGGGGGATGGATGAATGGATCATCCCCCCCTGATCAATTGGGTATCAATGACAGATCGACGCCCGTGCTTTTGTCATTTGTCTTAACTGTAAAACGGAAGCACAGACACTCTGTGTATTTTCTTTCCCGTTTTGCAGTTCTCCAGTAATATCAATTTCACTTAAAATGATCGAGTCCCGGACTAGAGAAGTGCTCTGTTTTTCTGTGTTTTTTGTTAAAAGAAATCTGCTCCTCTATTCCTTTGAGAAATGATAGGCCTTTCACATAATGAGCATTCTTTGGAAAATTGTTGTGATTAGTCAATTTCCTTTCAATTGAAATCAGTGCGCCTTTATAGTCACTTGAATAAAAAAACAAAAACAAAAACGCAATAGGCATCTGGCCCCATTGCTGAAAGAGTTGCAATCGATACAGTTACAATTGCAAGTCAGCTCATGTGACTAAAATGTGCAAAAATGATTGGTTCAAATGTGCATATTTGTGGACTTTTATGCAATTATTTGCAACTTTACAATCGATTGCAACTCGTTGTGCAACAGCCCCCTGATGATGTAAGGCTGTGAATTATGACGTGAGAACCCTCTTATATACAGCGTTTCATGTGAGTCACTACTCTTAAGCTGTAGAATTGAATCACTCCTTTCTCCTCTTTCTATTGGACTTTTCTCACTAGGCCCGACCTTTCATATTGGGCACTTCTCCGGACACAGCTGACACATACGATAAGAGATCAGGCTAATATTCATCAGAGTCATACATTAAATTCTCCTGCTCTTTAGCTGTAGAGTTTACTATTTTCTCCTCTTTCTGTTGGACTTTTCATCTGACTTTTCTCCTCCCGACCTTTCATATCGGGCACTTCCAAGGATGCGTCATGACACATCCCATAAAAATTGGGCTAATATGAAAGGGATGTTAGTTTGATATCAATGGTTAAGAGCGTTACAGATTTGTCTGCCTGATTTAATTTCTCGGGGAATTGTGCTCAGTGGCCAGCTCTCTAATTTGATTTCTCTTCGGGATTCGGAGTAATGACGCAAAGTCTGATCAAGCCTCGCTTATCGCAGAATAAGTAGTCTGTTGCAAAAGCATCCTAAGACACGCTTTTGGACAAAATTCCATTCTAGTGTAAAACAAATGTAAACAAGTAATGATGTGAAATCGAATCAAGACTCACTTCACAGAATAAGAAGTCTGTTTCTAAAGCATTCTGAGACACGCTTTCTGACAGAATTATTTTTTCCTTCAGGAGCAATGGCCTGCATTTTGCCAATATGTCACATTATTTCAAGGAATAAAGCAGAAAAAGCTATAAGCTGTTAACTGTAGTGATTTGAATGTGTATATCCACCAAGCCATACTTTTGTTTTACTAGCATACAAACTATTCAGTGTTTGTGTTATTAATAAATTTGATTTGTTGCCTCTCAGATGTTGCAATTTCCCCCTTTCACATAAGCAATTTATTGATATTTGAAATTATACATTATTTGATGTAGTCAATACATCATTCCTCATTAACAGTTTGATAAACTTTTGAAATTCTCATCAATGCAAGAATCTGTATTGAAGTACAGTACACCTTGTTATTGCAATTCATGTACAGGAATACATTGATTATTCTCTGATTTACCCTCCTCGCTACTTGCAATGTTAATATCTAGTCTGAATCTGTGTATATACATACTGGATATAGCTGTCAGTGATTTAGTGCCATCCCATGCTGAATCGATAGCCCACATGTTTATTTCCTGGCTGGCTTCACGTTGGAATAATCAGCAGAGTGGCGATGGGCGCAAGGCAGGGATCGCTTTCATTACATCTAGAGAAGATTTAGTATCGCAGTCTAAATTGCAATCATCCTTAAAATATATTCACAAAAAACGGAAGCCAGCCCTTTCACACTTTCTTTCTTTACCAACCATGGCTGTATATTATGGCCTAACTTGTGTTG